>JARFOD010038830.1:0-10325 GCA_031763545.1 Mopalia muscosa | reverse complement strand
TAGCTCTGCGAACACCAGGGCAACAGAAAGCAACCTCTTTTCTCGCCTCTTACGATCGACCGAGGAAGCCGAGGGACGCAGAACTGTCGTTTATTTTGGCTAAACTATAGAAAATGTGGCATCTATTAGCTATAAATGCAGCCAATATTGTCCCTATTTTATTCATCCTGGTAGATTTCCAAGTTTTGAGCATGGTGCTGTTTTATTCTTTCTTTTTTCTTCCCTTTGAAGATCCATGGATGTGCGCGGTAGGCCTACATTAGGCATCCTTGTCAATCGATCGGCAAATCGCATTTCCATTTATGTTTATGCCACTCAAATCCGTTAAATCACAGTTCAGGAAGATGTGTTATGGCCCAAACCGCCAAATACAATTTAGCAAGACATTCAAGTCTCTCCAATCAGACAGTTTCTTGAGACGTTTTTCATCAAGACGTTATGTCTGACCTCTGTGTGGGTGACGGCGAATGGAAACATCGAGTTGTATTTAAGCTATATACCTTTAAAATGTCAACAAAAAAACCCATCCTAATACCCACCGAAACAAAACTAAAAGAAATATTTAAAGAAAAGACATGTCTTTTTTGTGTTCCCCATCCGAATATTATGTCTGAACGTTTATTAAAACACCCAAATTGACGTTTTGATGAACAAGTTGTTACTGGAATGACACGAAGTATTTTCTCAACAAGTGCGAAGCAGCTTTATCCAGTCTTTCTGGTGTAAATTATCTCACAATATCAAATGGCGGAGGTTTGACCATTAAAAAAATAACGTAGGGTCCCTATTCCTATGAGACATTCCAGACATTTCATTCAAATAATTACAGTTGAAGATACACAGTTGCTGCTTGTTTAATTTGCCCGAAAAAAATTGCGTAGAGATGATCACATTCCAGGAACATTGTGGCTTTACAGAATTACCGTAAAAATACAGAATTGTTGCTTGTTGGGGAAAAGAACAAATGAGCAATAAAAGTTCTACATATTGTCGTTCTCGTCTGATATTTTGCCCGAAAAATATCTTAATTTGCCAGAATTTTGCCAGAAAAAAATAGCGTCCCCCCGTCTCCTACGCCAATGGCTCCATGGTCAAACCTATACACCAGCTGGCAGCTAGAATCAACGCCAGTTTAATCGCCTACTTTGGAGGCAAAACGATCATAACGGATTTTGGCAAAAGTTATCTGGAACGCACTAAGCTTTATAAACACAATATATATCGAGACTTTTTTTTCCCCCTTCTGTGAAAACGCATAGGATCCGGACACAGCTGTTACACATACGACTATAGAGCCCTTCAGCTACTCTAGCTATCCGCTACTGCAAGGTTGCCCTCACTCTGTAAAAAGATTGGATTTACCCACAGTTGTCTGCTATATATAGCACAATGTATAGGACTAATTCCTTCGTCTTAGCCCTACGTCCGGCCTATCTAAACCAATGGTGAAAGTCGATAGGCCGCTACGGCCGGCCTCAAAAAAACTATTTCTGATTTTTCTCTGATTTTTGCTAGATACAATGAAACCATTGATTGGTATTTTACTTACTTGCAATATTTATTTTTTGACGATTTTTAATCTTATTATTGCAAAGGGAGATAACTTATACGTGTCAACTTTGGCGAGAAATTCAAATAAAACTTTATTTAAACGTCAGAAAAGAAAGGAGGTGTTCAATTATTGTGATTTTTCTATCCAAAAAAAATCCGAGAAAAATCGGATATATGTTTAGAGAGGCCGGCCATAGCGGCGTATCGATTTCCAACTTTCACCATGGGTTTAGATAGGCGGGACGTAGGGCTAAGACAGAGGAATTAGCCCTATTCATTGTGCTACGAATGACAATTTTTTACTCACGTTTCATGAGAGCCGATGTCAATCTTGCCACACTACCCTCCTGAACATTACTGGCCTCCATGTAAATGTACTGACCGGTGCCGCCTACACCAGAAGAAGGACCAGTATTTGGCGACAATGTCATGTCCTGGGATGAACAATAATGGTGAATACATTAAATACACAAAAAAACAAAGTAGACACGTTTTACTCATTATAGAAAACTTTTTAAAATTTGAAATTCTTTGCATTTTTCTTTCATGCCAGAATGAATTGCATGCATAATGTGTATGGAAGCAGTAAACTACCATAAGCTGCCACTGTTAGTTGGGAGTGGGCCTATCAGAGAACTAGAAAGAGAGTGATAGAGAGTGGATTGTTATGGTGAAGCCCTACCTCATGCAGTTTCCACTCCAGTTCACTTGTCTGGTCATTGTCGAATGGACACGTAGCAAAATTGTCCATATCACAAAAAATCTTAGCTCCACCTAAATTAAAATACAACTGTTAATTTTATGGCCAGGAACATGCTCCAAATGCATCATAAGATGGAAACAATTCCTAATTAAAGATGAAAGAGAACCATTCCAAACATATCATGGAATATAAACCATTCCTGAGTATTTGATGAAATAGAAACCATTCCTGAGTATTTGATGAAATATAAACCATTCCTGAGTATTTGATGAAATAGAAACCGTTCCTGAGTATTTGATGAAATAGAAACCATTCGTAAGTGTACAACGAAATAGAAACCATTCCTAAGTAAACAATTAAATAGAAACCATTCTTAAGTGTACAATGAAATAGAAACAATTCCTATGCACAGTCTAATAATTTATGTTAACATTTTAGATTAATGTCTAGATATGGTACAGCAGACGATTGATTCGACTATCTTTGCTAAAGATCACAGATTACAATATCAACGTAGTATTGACCACTACTGGGCTACATGGCCGGTACACAGATCATGACTCACCAATGAGTTGACAGAAAGCCCCCGTATAGCCAGCCGGACACGTACATCGGGGACCCTTTTTCTTGTCCATACATGACCCGCCATTTTGACAAGGATTTGACAAACAGCCTGTGAGAGAAATAAACTTATTTTAAAATCTTTACTGACTAAGGATATGATGTGTTCACTATGAGATGGATACGGAGACTCCTAAGACAGCTCCTAGTCACACATTTTATTAAACGTTTCAACAGAACTTAAATGTTACCAACAACAACAATAATGCCATCATGTGAACTAACCAATAGCTCTAGCGGTGATTACAGCTTCAAATCCTTTGCCTGGTTCCTGGGTTTGTTTGGAGTTAAATCGTATCATCATTACGTTTGATTGCCCATCAATTGTGCTCTCAATTGGTTCCCGCTTCCACTCCGCGCCACAAAACCTTCAACAAACATTCAGTTTTATTATATTTTATTATTAAATTGAAACGACAAACCGGGGCTCACTTGCAGTTTCGATAAAATATACAGACATCATATAAGTACAATTATAGCCATTATAGCCTTAACAATGATCAATAAATTGTATTTTAGGAGCACATAGCTTTAGAATTAAAGAGGACTATCAGGATGGCGATTACACGCATTATCAAATGGGTGAAAAGCAAATAAGACAGTCTTGACAAGTTTGTCAATTTTATGAAATTAATAGGGCAATTAGGCAGCTAAAATAGCATACCTGGTGGGCTTGATGGCCACACAACCTTCAGATGTTATACCAAACAAAAAACAAGCGATCGCCATTCATCATCATGGTTTCAAACTTGCGTCTCAAAGAGATCCTTGCAAAATGAAGTACTTTTTTACACCCTATTCGTAGCAATGTGTGTTTAAAACGCTGTTGATTAGCAAATTGTTCTTGTTTTGTTTATTGAATTCTTCTTTACCATGTACCTGAAAAATTTACAACGATTACATTACTCTTCCAACTGAAAAAGCTCACCTTGGGCCTGGCTGACCAATCAGATTGTAGCGGACTTCTATATGGTGGACACATACATCTTCAGTTTGTCCAGTGTAAGGGTTGAAGCCCCGCCCCACGGGAATGTCGAAAGATTTGAAGGTGAGTTGAATGAGTGAGAGTTCCGGGCCCTGATGAGAATAATTGTGAATTAAATAAGTAAAGAAGAAAGAGTGTCAATAATAACTCCTCTAGAAATAATATTATGTCAGTCTGGGAGTCCAGAAATCTATTAAAAGACATTGTCGCCTATCATTATAGTGTATTTGGTGCTATTTCCGAATAACATGGCCCTTACAACAGCTCGATATTTCTCAATAGCATAAGATAAGGTTTTTGTTTATTCCACCCTTACCTGGTAGGTCAACCGAATGTTTTAAATATTAATGAATGTACAATCTAACAGAGTACCGTATCTAAAGAGGTTTTATAAGATATATGCTCATATATGCTCAATATCATCGTTTATCATTATCATTTATTATATTTTAAATTAAAATCAACTATAAAGTGTTGGAATAAAAGTCGTTTTGAGCGAGAACATCGCTGTCAATGACAGTTTCGAGGAATACGTGTAAGAGCAGCATTTGACTCTTCTCGTGTGACTGCAAATCATACCATATACGGTTAAGTACCTCTTATATTTCTTGATATTTTGGACTGTACAGCAATCGACAACATTGATGTAAGGGGTTAAGCATACATTTCTAATATAATTTGCTCATATCATGTTACCCAGATGTTTTTATAGAAACCAAACTGCAATCTAAAGATTTATTAGGTTTATAAGTTTATAAATGTATATTGTTATTGTAAAGGATAAAAATGGTTCTTGCTTCCACCAGGATTAGTAATCGGGTCATGTAACTGATAAGCAGGGCCAGTTTCTATGATTATAGTCACTGTCTATAGATTGCAGTTGCCCTCTGAGCTGTTATTGGGAACTGAATGATATCTTACCCTAATAAGCCAACCACAGTCAGCACCAATATCATAGTTTGAGGGCGAATTCGGAGAGGATATTTTTGTGTTCCCTTTCATCTTTAAATCGATAATCCCTCCACATGAATCATCTGTAATATAAGTTGACATTTATGACATAGCAATTATTATTATTTTTAAAAATTATTATTGTATTACTGGCGTCAACAAGCCAATCTTATCTAGGACTGATGAGTTGGCTACAAGTTAAAACATCACTGGCAGTTAAATGTTCTGCTTCATAAGACAGCAAATAAAACTATATAAACACATTTTAATAAATCACTTTACGGTCAAACATGTTTGTGTTATGAAATAGAATAATACCTGACAGATATTGTGGATGTGATCTCGCGCTGACTTACCTGTGACGATGTTTTCACAGAGGGTACCGGTTAATCCATCCGGACAGACACACAAACATTCTTTGTTAACAAATCCTCCATTCTTACATTCCACTTTAGGGGCACAATTGTCTGTTAATGAGAAACACCATACCACATGTCATATTACTGTAGATCTATATAAATCATCAGGGGCGATTCGTGTCTTTCCACTGCTAATCCTTGCACAAAGCTACGTAATCGTTGTTGCAGCTATCCCAGTACAAGATGACAGAGAAAACTGTTGCTATAGTGAACAGGAGTTACCGTTAACAGCCAAACGTACTTTAGAATAGGGAGAAATGGCATTGTATGTTCACAATCGCCTTAACATAAGTCAACTATATGTCTTTCTAATATTTGTTTAAAAGTATTGTGGAAGTTTGTAATATTTAAAACAAATTCAGACAATAGATAAAGACATACCTGCACAGCCGTAGACAAAGTTAATCGATAGAATATCGTAGAAGGACATCATCCGGGGTTGACGAGTCGTCGCCAGAAAATCTAGCTCTGCGTTCTTGGCGATGATTGCCTTTTTACCTTGCTCTGTTGAACCAGCCTGTAGAAAGATATTATATATTACATTACAAATGTTACCTTCCTAGTGGGTGTCATCTTAGCTAACCAAGAGTTTTATTTCGGGCTAATCTACAGAACAATTTTGTAAACAAGTGATTTACTTGAGCTACTCTACAGAACAATGTTGTAAACAAGTGATTTATTTCGAACTACTCTACAGAACAATGTTGTAAACAAGTGATTTATTTCGTGCTACTCTACAGTACAATGCTGTAAGCAAGTGATTTATTTCGAGCTACTCTACAGTACAACGTTGTAAACAAGTGATTTATTTCGGGCTACTCTACAGTACAACGTTGTAAACAAGTGATTTATTTCGGGCTACTCTACAGTACAACGTTGTAAACAAGTGCTTTATTTCGGGCTACTCTACAGAACAATATTGTAAACAAGTGATTTATTTCGGGCTACTCTACAGTACAACGTTGTAAACAAGTGATTTATTTCGAGCTACTCTACAGTACAATGCTGTAAACAAGAGTTTTATTTCACACTACTCTACAGAAAAACGTTGTAATATACAGTATCTCTTGGAAACATTTTTGGCTATGGCATGGCATGGAAATGACGCTCTAGGAATGAAACATGGATGTATAATCTCACCCAGGTTTTCTTGACAAAATTTGTCACAATAGTCTCACAGAATATTTGAAGGGGATCAAAACCATGTCACTTTTTTAAAAATGTACTTAGGAAAGACCTATGAATTTTGGTTGATATTCGTTAAGACCACATTCCGTTTGGTCCAAACTGCATGTCTGGTGGAAACATCGAACGAAAAATCACATAAAAGATTTAATTTATCGTAATTCAGTCAAACAAGCAGTTTTTGCACCATCATTATAAATGTAGCTCGGAAAAGATAATTGTTACAGATTAGCTTACATAAAGGTTATAATGCATGTTTGATCCCAAGTCATAAGGAGCGTAGTTAAAACTGTCCACTTTCCCCCAGTTCGGACCACCAGGTTTCTCGGGCACTCGGCTCCAAACTATCTTCACATAGTCATCTCGGTCCCCACGTACATGCTCATGGTGAAGTCCCAAAGCATGGCCCATCTCATGAGCTATGGTTGAAAACTGAACACAAAAAGTTATGTGTATAGGTAACATTTCTCTTGCAATTAAAGATAATATTGATAGAAATACACAAATGTCCACAAGTATTAATAAAATCTTGTTTTCATCTGACAAACCATGTTTTATACACGTGTTTTCAACAGTTAAAATGTTGTTTTTGAATTTAATATTCAATAATTCAATAAAAGGCGAGTAAAAAAAAAATTGTAATAAGGAAGAAGTAGGAAAAATCTTAATTAGCGTAATAACTATTAAGTGAAACATAATTATTTGTTATAATTTACCACAATCAGCTTTATTCAATACCACAAATGACAGCAGCACACTATAACCCATTTAAAGATTATATTACCGACAATGTAGAAGATGATGTGTATTAAACATCAAATAAAGAATGGCAATATTTTATGGCATTCTATGAGAGAGCACGAGTCATGATATATATATCATAGTGTTTCTATTGACTGTCAAATAGATTATAACTTTAACTTTTGTCTCTCGGTGTAGGCAACTTACGCTTATACAGTTAGGTTCTTTGAGTGTTAATTCTCTCTTGGGAGAGCCGCCTGAATTTCTACCCACATGTGATCTGCACCTATAGAATAAAGAAACATTTTGCCACCTGTTAAAACTATATGTTATTTAATATTACAGTGCGTGTTATAGGATAGATTGCTTTATATGGTATAGCTAAAAACCTTCTATAAATCAGGAGAGAGGGTAATTTTTTTCTCTGGGTTTCAGGCTGGAAATAATCATGAACTGGAATATGAATCTGTCAACATTACATATAATAAACAACACTAATGTTCTGTCAGATGATCTATGTTATCGTATGTGAAGAGTTACTAGTAATTTCAGAGGTCAAGTTAATGGACTTCTGCTAATATAGATACTCACCCAGAACCAGTTTGAAACTCCACGTAACTGTCATGTCCAACTTGCGAGAAGATTGCTGAGGATACGGGCTCCCATTTGATACAGGTGTTTGATTCGTACCACCTCATGGTATTTTTTATTTCTTCTATACTTGCTTGATTTTCTGTGAAGGTAAAGATTAAATATTCATGTTTAGGGACTGGTATACGCTAATGTCGTTAAAAGATAGAAGGCCCAATGAAAACTCACGATCAGCATGTTCATAAACAAAGTATTAGAAAATGTTAGTACCTATCTAAACGACTAAACCTAATGTGTAAAGCTATTTTTATGTAAAATATACTTAAAAAAATAGTTAGCAAGAGATGTCAAGACCCAACCAACAGATAGAAATCTCCTAAGGCTCCCGTTAATCCATGCAGGTGATAATAATTGATCAATTCCCCCATCGCTTTTAACGGAGTAGAGCTATAACTAAATTTGAAGTCAAACTCTTCTCCAACTCTGACATAGAATGCGGTTATTTAAACCCAGTGCTATATAGATGGAAAACCGTTTAATTATCAGACACAATGGAGTATGAGGGCTGTGAAGAGAAGCGCTTTCAGCATTTAAGGTTAGGCGGATTGAGAGTTAATCTTTTTATAAATGGAGCAACCTGACCTAAACAATACTGAATCGCAAGTTTCTCAAGCTTAATGTTAAAAAGTTCACTCACTAAAAGCGAGGGATCCTGTGGCGAATGAGTAGGGAATTATTCCTTTGGGCCAAAGATGCGTGTTTCCTTTGGGGTAGATAAACTTTCTTTTCTGCTTTTTATCGTTATCGTCTCCCTGTCAATACAAACATAACGAAGCAAGTCCGATATTGTTAAAGATTAAAAGAACAAATCACTCATTCAAGGAAATTTAGTTTTGTACATTTTCAAATAATCATATATATTTACTGTCTATGTTTTAGCAAACAGTTTCGGTTTGCTTAGAATCGTGGATCTGCACCAAATATGTGATTTTTAGGCATGCAATTTATTTTCAGCCGGGTCTTTTTATTACTTTAATTGCAGTTAAAACATTTACCTGATCTGTAATTTTCTCCCCTTCCAGGTTGAGTTTTACTTTCTCTTCATGACTCAGTAGTTCGTCTGTCTGTCCGTTTGTCTGTTCAGGTGGCAGGTTTAACCACGGTTTGTAGTCAGCAACCTTTAAGCAAAAACAAAACAAGACAAACATTTTAAACCATGTACATTGTATTTGGAGTAGCATTGTATGGTTTTCTTAGTTCATAACATTAATATATATATTCTCTGGCCTTATCTGATGTCTTGTTTTGAATAGCTGCTGTGAAGTGTATTTGAATTGTGTTGTGAAAACAAAATATGCATCTAACCATGCTCCAGTTTATATATGTAAGTAAATATAGAAAATATTAGTTGATTAGTCGTATATATTTAGTCCACATATACCTGTGTCAGTGTTGTGAATCTTTGACACTGCCTTTTGTATTTTTGTGAACCATTTTATTGAGCCAGAATGAGACGTTATATCCATATAGCCAATGTAACAAAAAAAATGGTACTGGTGAAAACTCACATGTTTTTCTGTCTTCCCATTGACGATGATCATTCGAGACTGTTCCCAGGCTTTCTCTGCAATTTCATCCTGTAATCAAATTTATACCCTTAATGAATCAGCTATCACTGTGTAAAACACTGTTTGCACTAATAAACCTTCCAGACAACTAATTCCAGACAGTAACACAATTTTATTTATAGTTTCTTTGATTGCCATTTAAAAGTTAGTGCTTAAGAGAAGAACATAATAATTCCTGTGGATGTCAATCTTCTAGTTTCGGTGTCTATTCTGGTATGGTTATCAAACCAATGGTGGATATTGTCTATTCTGGTATGATATTGTCTATTCTGGTATGGTTATCAAACCAATGGTGGACATTGTCTATTCTGGTTTGGTTATCAAACCAATGGTGGACATTGTCTATTCTGGAACCGATTTCAAACCAATGGTGGACATTGTCTATTCTGGTTTGGTTATCAAACTAATGGTGGACATTGTCTATTCCGGCACCGATACCAAACCAATGGTGGACATTGTCTATTCTGGGACCGATGTCAAACCAATGGTGGACATTGTCTATTCTGGCGCCGATATCAAACCAAAGGCGGACATTGTCTATTCTGAGGCCGACTGTAATCACCGCCAGAGGACGAAGTGGTCAGGAGTCAATGAGGATATGTTAATACATGTAATATTGTTGGATGCATACCTGACAGGAATCACCGCCAGAGGACGAAGTGGTCAAGAGTCAATGAGGATATGTTAATACATGTAATATTGTTGGATGCATACCTGACCGGAATCCCCGCCAGAGGACGAAGTGGTCAGGAGTCAATGAGGATATGTTAATACATGTAATATTGTTAGATGCATACCTGACCGGAATCACCGCCAGAGGATGAAGTGGTCAGGAGTCAATGAGGATATGCTAATACATGTAATATTGTTGGATGTATACCTGACCGGAATCACCGCCAAAGGACAATGTGGTCAGGAGTCAATGAGGATATGTTTATACATGTAATATT
>JARFOD010038829.1:0-23787 GCA_031763545.1 Mopalia muscosa | reverse complement strand
TACATGACGACGTGCCAGCCCGATGGGTGAAGAAAACCACCCTCAACAACAGTAGCAACAAACAAAGACCGGACGGGACAAATACAGGACGACAACCAACATGAGGCAATACAGACGCCACAAACAGATCGGCTTCCTCTTCCCTTTTAGCTCCGAGAACACCAGGGCAACATGAAGCTCCCTCCAACTCCCGACTTTAAATGAAAAGTTTTATGTATTTATTGCAACAACAACAAAAACCCACAACAAGCACGAACAGCTCAAATTTCCATCTTAGCTAAACAGAAACTGTAGAAATATGCCCACAACATATGCATTTCAACAAATGTACCACAACAACATAGAATACATTTAACTTATATTGGCTGTCGATCGTTAAATAATTGTTTGTTTGTTTGTTTGTTTGTTTGGTGTTTAACGTCGTAGGCCTACTCAAGGGTTTTTCGCTTATATGGCGACGAATTGTCCATTTCATACTGCCTTATTACGGTGGAAAACAGGAAGGAAACCTCGTAATAACCACCCCCGCGATTGCCAGAGCCACGACATGTGACCCACTCATATACCTAATGGTCGAAAAGCGGACTCGAACACGTCAACGGTAAATCGAAGCATGTTCAGTTCAGGAAGCGCACTCGCTACCACTGAGCCACGGCCGCGGGCGATGGTTTAATTAAAATAACATACCACTTTTCTGAACTTGTAGTATAGGAAATGTCAGCAACGTCCTTACGCATTACTTAATACTGCATAAGTGCACATTTTGCATTTAGGTCGTACATGAAAAAAAACGGCTGTTTCAATAACTTGGTAAGGTATCTGTCTAGATAATGTATATTTGTGCATTTTCTCCATGTCATCGTATCAAATTCTTATATGAGGTGTAAAATGTCTTGAAGGCTCAACGCTTCTGTTTCCTATCCCTAGCGTTAGATTTGTGACGCAAGGAGCGCCTTTGTTTCAGCGTTAGATTTGTGACGCAAGGAGCGCCTCTGTTTCAGCGTTAGATTTGTGACGCAAGGGAGACTGTACCATGCAACTGTTTATTGGATGTAAATTATTGGCAGCTTTATCGCTAGAGAGAGAAATACAACTAGCTAACTTTATTACCCTCTGACCGAGTCCTCCGTCGTTCGCTATAACGAAGTCATTAAGACAGTAAAACATCGTCATAAATCAATATAAAAGCAAACACGATTAATAAAATATCAAGAAAAGTGGTGCCAATTCTACAAAGTCGAAACGCAGGGCTGAATAATAGCGATTTGTCTGTATCATGTTGTTAATATTTTATCCTCACTTTGTAGCTTGATCTAATTGCCTAATTTCGGTAGAATAAATGAATGGTTCTTGTGTAAAAATAAAATATCTGACAATCATGTTGAATTTTCTGTGATTCAACAAGAGCCATCAAGTGAAGTGTTTAATAAACGAAGTTATGCTCGAGCCTGCATCAGCAAACGATTTGCATATTGTATCTTTCCCGTGCTATTCTGCTTTCGTCTGGTCGTCAGATTTGTTATCATTCTCCCGTTTCTCTTTTCACATTTTGGACTGGGATTTTACGCTGTAATTAAGGTTATTTCACTCACATGACGGCTTGCTAGCCCAATGGATGAAGGAAACTACCTGTAAAGCTAGTGGCATTGAAGACAACACAACACAAAAACAGTACATTCACAAGACGTAATGCATTGCCATCACAAACATATAGACTTTGCTTTGCCGCTGCGAAGCACCATGGCAAGAGGAAGCCGCTTTCACATATGAGATCAAAGTGAATATATACATACATATCATTTGCATCAGTTTGGTATGTAATTGATCGATTGATGTTCTTAAAACCAATTCTTTTATGTGCCAGCGAAATAACCTTAAAGTAAACCCAAACCAGCAAAACAGTGAAGATCTAACCCTGACTGTGATGGTCGTGGGTTTGATTCCTGTACAGGCCTCAGCCTACTCTAGCTTTTGCTGAACTCAAATCTGTCCTGATTATGTTATCACAAAAATATCGAAAATTGAGTAAATATGATTTCTTAAATTGCACGAAAAATACTTCATTATTTGACTATGACAAAATAACAATCATTACATTGAATGTTTCAAAATATTGTATTTGATCACTACATGCGTGCTTTTACTTTGATATGTTGAAATAATCGACAGAGCTCGTGTCTCTCTTCGGCCAAAGGTAATTCACAGTATAACAGAGGGAAAATTAGCAGCAGCGATTTAATCCTTAGGTTAATAGTGAGATATAAATAACAAGCGAATTTGCACTACCATGCCGTATTACTTGGTCAATTTTAACCTTATTTTTTCTTCACTAATAAAAAAACTAGTATCTTGACAATAAAGGCCAGTTGTATTACTAACTACACATGGCCTTAATCGAAAATGAAATGATCCGTTAATATATTAGAGTCAAACTTTCCACGAAAGAGGGAAGGATTCCATCCTTTCCAACTCTTTTTGGCATGTATTGTCGACACAAAATGGTTTCCCAGATATACCGTTAGCGGAAACAATTGTCCGCCTGATTGAAATCTGGACAAGTTACGGAAGCGGAAAGTCAAGATGACCCTGCCTTAAGCCATATAAATGATTTCTACATAAACAACAGGCTGTAAGTTTCAACTTGTTGTTGTGAAGTTGTCGCAGGAGTTTCATTTCAAGAGGCCATAAAAATCAATTTAAAGTCTTACATTATACTAATATTTCCTGTACAGGCAGAAGGATTTGTGTCCAATAATAATGCATTAATACGCCATAAAAAGGAAATGTCAGCATTTTCTTAAAATAAACCACCCCTTGTATAATATTTTGCTGGACAAAAACAAAATGTTATTTTATTTTGGCCAAGCTGCTTTATGATGTTTCAACAACAGTCAACACTAGTGCGGCATACAATATGAAGTGTCTTGATACATTTGGAAAGAATAAATCTTCCGTTCATGCTAAATAAAGACAATGTTGCTACCCTCCAAATATACTGCATTTAACCATAGGGCGGCCATGGGCTTAAAAGACAACACATATTAAGTGTTTGGTCTATTGTCCTCATTTGTGGTAATGAATAGTCTACTTCATCAAGCTTCAGACCAATCAAGTGCGTTAGGAGTTTTCAACATTTAAATCGATTAGAAATTATATACAAAAACAAAACAACATTTCAATCGTTGGAAACATGTTTCGTCGGATGAAAATAAGTTTTTATTAATGCTTGTGGACATTTAATATACCACGAGACACATTAGAATGTGAAGTAAGGATAAGATAGATATTGCGAGAGAGGCGCGAAGCTCTGAGTGGGTTAACCTTTCCACTTTTCACTAGAGCCACAGGATGATATTCACAAATTACTACGCAATATTATTTTTATTGTTTAAACTGTTAATGCATTTATTACATTGGATCTAACAGAAGTAATTTCAAATGTTTACTGTCAACTGAAGATAATTATCTAGAAATTGCAAATAAACGTGTTTTTTTTTAGCTAGGCTTTCACTTTTTGTAAGTTTACTTTCTCTTTGATGTTTTTCGAACAGCAGGACATACTTTATTTTTGTTTTTTGTTGGCACCAATTTCTTCTCTTCATTTATCATGGACTATTTTTACTAGAATAAATTAACCTAATTGCGTGTCACCAACCATTAAAAGAATTTGTTTTCGACCTCAATGACACATCTTTATCGACTTTCCATCCAAATCATTTTCACGTTTGGTTAGGTTTTAGTGTTAGCGATTTCTAAAGCATCTTTAGCACCATTTGTTTTTCTTGTCAAGCATACTCTGTTCTCGGGTTTGTTGGAAAGAATTTTTAAAAAAGATGGCTGCCTAAGCTAAGAAATGTTGGAGATTCATGGGATTACCAGAACAGTGTAGGATCTCCACTGTGTTCGACATGTTATAAGGTGGTGTTTAGTTCTGAGAATCATGAAAACCTATTCATTGTATAATACACGAATTACCACACGATATTCAAAAGAGCTATAGACACCTCACGCTTCGGAATCAAAATTAAACTGCATTCACAGCTGTTATTAATTTTTTACCCAATGCATATTTGCAGGATTTAAGGTGACTTCTCGAAAAGAGTTCATCGTAGAAAGATCAAATCCATTTGACTGTCAAAATAAAGTGTATACTTGTTTTCAACAAGTTCACCATTAATATTTTCAAAATGTTTTTTATAAAATATGCTACTGGAATAAAGTAACTGTGCATCATCTGCAGTGATGTCATGTTCCAATGAATGAAGATAAGAACATGATATTAAGTATTCTGGTTTTCGACCTCCATGTCTCCTCTTTATCGACTTTCCATCCAACTCATTTCACGTTTGGGTAGGTTTCATTGATAGCTATTTCTAAAGTATCTTTAGCACCATTTGCTTTCCTTGTCAAGCGTATTCTTTCTCGGGATTGTAGGAAAGTTATCTTTATAATTGATAGCCTAGTGTTGAAGAATTTGTAAAAGTGATGGCAGCCAAAGCTAAGAAATGACGCCTTGGAAACATCGATAAATGCTATTTTAATATGTACAGGCTTTTTTAGGTATAATGGCAGTTGGCGCCATTTCTATAAACTCTATTTATCTGTGTATTAAAGGCTTGCAATTTGTTCAGAACATACTATGTTGATTTTCTTTTCACCACGTTATGACAAAGAAGCGTTAATTTAAGCAGTATATTCAAACCCTTCTCTGTTAACACACGATGTCAAAGCAAAAGAATACCTTAATTGTTGCTGATAATGATCGCTATTATCTTGAATTTGCCTGACATTGTGGCTGTTAATTGCTTGGTCTTGAGTGGGAACATAAAGTACAAGCGTGCTTTGTTACCTTAAAGTACAAAAAATAACAAAGGGCAGAAAACGTTGCCGAAACAATTAAGACAATTCAACATTTTGTCATAGGCGGAGGATGTCTAAATGTCACACCCGTCACAAAACAGGCTCAAAACAAAGTAAAATTTAAACATTTAAACTTCATGAAACTGTAAATTAGAAATAGTGAATGCAAGTAGTAACATTTTGAGGATATATTTAATACCACGCAGCGATTTACAAGGTGTTGGAGATTCATGGGATTACCAGAACAGTTTAGGATCTCCACTGTGTTCGACATCTTATAAGGTGGTGTTTAGTTCTGAGAATCATGAAAACTTATTCATTGTATAATACACGAATTACGACACGATAAGAGCTATAGACACCTCATGCTTCGGAATCAAAATTAAACTGCATTCACAGCTGTTATTATAATTTTTTACACAATGCATATTTGGAGAATTAAAGGTGACTTCTCGAAAAGTGTGCATCGTAGAAAGTTCAAATCTGTTTGACTGTTTTAAACGAGTTCACCATTAACATTTTCTAAATGATTTTTATAAAATATATTCGCACGATTTTCTATGGTTGGTTAAAACAGTCCACCTACGTGTATCTTATTTTTTTTAAATTACATACACACCCATGCAACCCCGTATACTGTGTTTTTTCACGACCTGATTGTTTGAGTCCACTTCCCACTATCACTTGCCTATTAAATGAAGGTGGAAAGAGGGATGAAACCTCATAAAAACCGCCCGGCTATTGCCTGAGCCACATCGTGCGACTTACTCATATACCCGATGGTCGACAGGCGGACTCCTTCCCGTGAAAGGTACATCGAAATAGGATAAGCACATACTAACCACTAAACCACGGTCGCGGACCATACAGAACTTGAATATTGCTTTTACTAATACAGGCATTGGTTGTAATATCGCCAGTATTTCCGTCAAT
The DNA here is from genome assembly GCA_031763545.1 of Mopalia muscosa. NCBI lineage: Eukaryota > Metazoa > Mollusca > Polyplacophora > Chitonida > Mopaliidae > Mopalia > Mopalia muscosa. Next base: position 17,994 of record JARFOD010038829.1, on the reverse strand, counting down.
CATACTATTTTGATTATTATGCTGATGACATGTGTCTTTAATATATGCCCCTCGGCCAAAATGCTTCGTGTACTTTTTGGCAGTTTTCGGTTTTACTATTAAGATCTAAACGTTTTCAGCTTTTTGAAACTACTAAAGTTTAGCTAACAATGCTACTCTATAGTATATTGATCGGTGTACTTATCTTGGGCATGTCATTACCGATCATCTGAATGAAAGCGATCACATATTAAATAACTTGTCAATGAAGAAAGATTTGCATTTCTCTAATATACAAGTCTCGAAACTGCTCTAGTCGGGTTAAGTGTTCCTTGTTTCTGACAGGTATATGTGTCCTTTACTGTTTTCAGCTATGCTGCTTTTATACAAGAAAGTCATTAATTCTGTCTGCACCGTGTAGAACAATATCGACATGACTGTAGTGCTAGCGGCTAGTCTGATGTTTGTTCACATATAAGGTCCAGCAAGACTACGGTCTAATTGGATCCAGCGGCCCAAAACAGACAACCCAACGGTCTTGACTTTAATTTAAAGTTTAAAAAGGTATTTTACATATTTAAAATTATTTTCAACATATGTCAAATTCTTTTTAACATGTGTTTACATAAGTAAAATAAAACACCAAAACGTAACTATTTCACATATATGAAAATGTTAAAAATGTAATTTTACATATGTAAAATAAAGAAAAACGGATTGCCATAGTTAGGCCTTTTTCCGTTCGTTTTGGATTTATTTAAGATGGATTGAAAAGATTTATTTCTGTGTTTTGTTCGATTTCCTTAAACATAAATATAATCTGAGATCGTTTTATTCAAAGTGTAAAAAATATCTAATAATGAAAAATAATGAAAATCGGGCGGAAACCTCGCCAAAACCATTCCATGATTGCAGGAGCCATATCGTGTGACTCAAACATACACCCAGAACGCTTCCACTCCAAACGACATGTCATTTGAAACACAGCTTACGTGGACATTCGAGAAACTATCTTAATGTTAAGTGGTCTGGATGAATGATGGCAGCGATTGCGTGTCCGTCCTTGGGCAATAAATACATACAATCTGGGTCACCTGATCTCTTTATTCTCCTCTCGGTATCTGGAATTGTAGCTGACGTTAAGTCTTACAGATTCCTATGCTGTGGTCGATAACTGGTCTTTGAGATGGTACATGGAAACATGTATGAATATGTAGATGTAGCCACGTCCTTGGCGTTATAAAGAGGGATATGTGGTATATTTTTGGAGGTATACACATCCAGGGCAAAGATATGCAAAAGCATCCAATCCTCAATTAAAAAGAGAAAAGATATAACAGCACAGGTTTAATATTTACAGGCAAACTAATTTTTATTTTTGATTGGGGTTAAATGTTGTCCCAAAGGGCATTTCGCTTATAGGAGAACGGATTGTCCACTTGACTGTTCCTTGCCTAATAACGGCAGAACCAGGAGGGAATGACTTTAAAAAACACACCTACGAATACCTGTCGATCGACGGACTCGATCCCATGAACGGTACATCGAAGTAAGATTGGAGAGCGTACACCCTATCCACTAAGCGACAGCCTCGTGGCTATCAATAATGACCATTGTTCCACAGGCCCCCTCTCCTTTCTTCTCTGTAACAATCTTATGTCATGTGTAAATCTCAGCTTGATGAAGTGAATGAACTCCATGTAATCATCCATCTCACCGACATGTGAATGGGACACGAACTGAGATCTTTTAAGAACAGAAAAGATATTAATTGTACCTTGTAGTCTGTCATTGATGTGTCTATAGCAGAAGCAAATCATGTCTTGTAGTTTGTACAAGGCGTGGGTAGTGAAGGGGTTGTGTTCACTGATCATTTATTGGTTTTTGCACAGGCATTATTATGTTTCTAATCCAAATCGTGTCTGTAGGTTTTGGAAAGGTGATCATACTACACGTATTATGGCCATTAAATTGAGCTGTTTTAACAAATAGATAGTGTTTAATCACGAATTTATCGAAATCAATATGTAATAAACATGAAGGGGAAAATAAGGTCAACGCAATTAAAATGAGTTCCCTTTGCGATAGAAATCAAACCGGAGATAAATATTTAAAAGCTGTCACAGTTATTGAAAAACGTTTTAGTTTATTGTGACATTTATCCTCAAACTCTGAAGAAACAACGTGACGATTATATCTGCGACCAGTAGGCGTACTTAGTCTTCCGCTTACATGTATATTAACGATAGGCCGGATGGTGTCGAAAGAAACCGGGTTTTGGTCGTTGTTGTTCCATTTACAGGTATATTACACGCCGCTCAATAACGACACAAATCTCTAACGGATGGAATGGAGTTTCTGCTACCTTTGTGCTTTCAGAGCTTAGGGACATAAGAAGCTGGTCTGTTGTGGCGTCATTTTTTATGCCCCGTGATTGTCTTGTTTTTGTTTGCTGACATTATCGTCGGATTGTCTTCATTGATCCTCAAACTCAGAAGAACCACGTGACGATTGCATCTGTGACAAGTAGGTACCGTCGATTCAATAATTAAACACGTACAAGCTATAAAAATGTGTCACGGGCCGATTGTTTAAATAAATTGACGCTAGAGTTTCTCACTTTCTGCTATATGTTCAGGGTTTTTTTTTCTCTCAACAATGCATCCATCAATCGACAAACAAGTGGACATAGTAATATCGATTTCCAAGACCTGTAGGAAAGAATATATATATTCTTTCCTATACAGGTCTTGGAAATCGATAGGTTTGGGAGAAATAAGAATCAGACCAGGAAGAGATTTAAATATATGATGCTCGTGTTATTAAACGGATAACACTAAGAGGTATAACTTTTAATTTGGACTAGGAAGTTTCTATTTTCATTCCATTGAGAGGATAGTATTATACCACTCGTGGGCTTCGAGATAGGGGCGCGATTGGTTTTTCACTCACATTCTCGCGTTATTTGCCATGTATAAGCAGTAAGCCAACGTGTCATCGTTAACGTCACGTGATGTTTTATGTAGAATTAATGATACTAAACCCAATCGTGTACGTTATTGTGCGCTTCACAGTTTGTAACAATCTATATACCGAAGTTGATAGACAATAGTAGAAATCAGAGACCGTTATGAGTTATATTTCTAAAAGTAGGAAATATGTGAAAGCAACACGTTGCTTTTAAACAGTCATAAAACACGGTCAGGCTATTTGAGATTTTCACAAAATGTGCTAGGATGAACTAGAAAATGGATCAGATTAATAGAGCGCTGGTGTTTATATAAGTACAGAGAACTGCTGATGACGAGGGAGTCAGATTAATATCTGACAGTAATACCAGAATACCTATCACTACAAGGAAGATTAATTCGTTTTTCTCCCAGGGTTCATAACATTTAGAAATGTCAAATTTACATGTTTTCGCAGATGGTCTTTTTGTAAGCCATAATAGCTAACATTTTAGCGGCCTGAGTTAGTTTTATTACTCGTGTACATATTGGAGTTTGTTTTATATGGAGGGTTTAAGGCCGTGTATATCATCAGAATAAATAGGCATCACTCTTATATCAATTGGACTACCTTGGTGTCTAAACCTATATATGTTATTAACATAAGCAATATTGCATTTAGGTTCAATTGCATCTCTGAGAATATCTCAAAAGATACTATATTTATGATTCTAGAACCACCAGGTGTACATTTTATTTCAGATGGTGTGATGGCCGTGCTCAGTTGTATAGTTAATTCTTTTATTCAAATTATTAATGATTTTTTTATATGACCAGCATGGGAAGAAAGAAGTCAGTCAAACTAAGTCACTAGAAACATGTGATTGGAATGTCTGCTCTTACGGTTCGCACGGAGCATTCAATAAGTAGAATCAATAATCTGTGGAAAGGTGATTTTCCTCCATCCATCGCAGTCTTTTCTGTCTTCACTTATTTCTGTAAGTCCCCATTCAGTTCAACACGAGTGACAAATATCGGAAATCTAGCTTTTTCTATATTTTGTCTGTGGATGGGGTTCATATCAAACAAATGTTTTATTGTCAGTTAGGTAGGTGGTCATATAAGACGCTGTATATACTAGGACGTTTGTCGATGTGTGGCAATCGTACAAGACAGTTGTATATATATATATGACCATTTTGGACATATGCAAAGATTGTAGGGAAATCATGAACTATATATTGAGTATTGCCAGTTTAGATAAAGTTTACGGGATTTTTCTAGAATCACCATAATCAAATTATTATTTAGAAGGACATCATAGTCAAACCTAAGTACCATATTGTTATGTTTATGAAATAGGTTTCCTTCTACACGTTCAGAGACTAGGTCTATCAACCTTCACATTGATTGAAAGCTGATAATTGTTTATTCCGGTAATAAAATGGCCATAAAACTCCGATATAACATCAACTCCAATATGAACTAGAGCAATAAAGGTAACTGGGTCAGTCTTAATGTAAACAACAAGGCGGCACAAAAATCCATCTGTGATTTATGAGTGAAAATCGTCGGAAGCTCAAATCGCTACGCGTAGTGAAAAAATATTCCTTAATAACAATTGCATGGTGATCTTCATTTCAGTAGATTCTAAAACATTGCTGAAGCAGTCTGGTGATTTTGAATCATCTCTATGAATACTAGCGATATCAACCAATGCTCTGGACGTATCCCATATTCGGTACTTTTACCGTAAAAATTCACATCGTAACAGTGTTTTTTTTTTTATTCTCTTTTATTCGCAATGGTAGTTCTATTTCCAATTGGTACAGACTCCACAGGACGATAAACACTCATCATCCGCGAAAGACGCAATGCATTTGAATAATATATCCAGACAAGCAAAGCAACTAGAAGCATACATGTTATTGAACAGCGTCACTGGCTGATCTAGGGGAACCTTTAGAAAGTGAGATCAATAAATCGTGTATTAAACTCGTCATTTCCACTCATAAATCACGGACGACCTTCGTATTGGAATAATTGCTAATATTGGCAGTGAAATAGAATCCTTTATTGCACTTGTTCATATGGAGTTGATTTTGTATCGAGGTTTTCTGACCATGTTTATGACCAGAATTAATAACAACCAGATTAAATATCCACAAGTGTTACAATAAACTTATTTACATCTAACAAAACCATGTTTTATAAACATGTTTCCAAAATTTGAAATGTTGCTTTTGTTTTTGATATGTAATTTAGCGGTTAAATGGTGAAAATCTAACGCACTTGATTGGTCTGATGACGTTGGCGTTTGGGGGAGAAGTCATTATACAAACCCCTTACGGCTATGTCAAAACTGTTGTTGGGAAGGTCTTTATTGGCGTAATATATATTAATTGAAAGTTGGCGCAATAACAAAGATAATTCAGTAAAAAGCCAAGAAAACACTCCATTAATCTTGTATATAGTGAGACGCGAGTTGAGTACGACGAGAGTGAATCTACTTCGGCACTAGTTTATTATATGCTGCAAAAGGTCTCCAAAACGTGCCTTAAGAACGGATCTTTCATAACGTAGAGCGGGAATGTAGTTTTCATGGATTTTATTTTACTTTCAAGCAATATAACTTGGAGTCATACATTTTTAACCCAAAATATAAAACTGATAAAAAAAAATAATAATTTATTTAAGTAAGGAAATGAAATTCACAGACACATTCCTGTAACTGAAAATAATATTTGAATTTTGGTTATCTCTCTTGTGCTGAAACATCAGACATCCCTGATCTCTTTGAGAAATGGCCAGACAGTGCTTAAAAGATATTGACATAATCTCGTCATTTCTCGCGTTACCAATCAATCGCCGTATCGCCTGTCCATATCGAGTGTCTTTTCGCGTATACAGCTGTCTTGAATACACAGACAAACGACAGGACGTTCATAATGTGGATGAGATGATGTTTGGTCATTCGTGGAACACAAAAACTGCTGTTATAACGTGAGGCTATTCTAAAGCTGATGGTAGCGTCAGTGTCGTCTTATTGAAAAATCATTCCTAGGCAACAATATGATTAACAGCTTATAATAATATTAAGAGAGAATGTTAAACAGCAAAGTTCCTATCAGTAAACCGTATACACAATTTTTTATTCTTAATTTGATGGCCATCAAAAACATATATTATACAAATGTAACATAAAAACTTGCTCAATTGTCTGATCTTTTTTTTTTTTAAGCGAGAGGAGACTCTTGATGCATACCCTGAATTACGTGATTAATCCACTCGTGTGTTTGGCCTTTGTATTTATGCAAGTATCCTGTTTTATGGCTCTATGTACTGTCAAAAGCATTATTATTAAAACATGATGTTACATTCGACAATAAGTAACACTCAACCAAGGCGTTAGATGATATAATCAAATTTGATAATTGAAACCCATGGGAAGAAAGAGAGGCCAAAATACAATTAGAAAGACACACACTGTATACAGATTGTGGTTCATTATTCAAGCCACTCAATCCTGACTGTATATGGAATTCGACAAACAGTCTTTTGGGAGCAAATAATTCCATTCAGATATTGAGATGGTTGATATTTCCCTTCCCCGAGTCTATTATCAGCTCAACATATGTGGCCCATTAAACCATGCATCAGATGTATAATGTAAACACTTTCTATTGCTCACCATTCCCAGTTGGCTTCCAGTTAGACAACACTCGTATAAACAGGACCGTTATACCATGTATTATCGAGGGATTGATGTGAGGAATTCGGTACAGCGACAGGCAATCGACTTACACCACGTTTACATTAAAATAAACACATATAAATTAGCACCTATATATCCTTAAAATCATATGTTTACAGATTGCCTGGAGTAGCTACAATGATGATATTCCTGTCCTGTTCATTGGAATTACACACATTCTAGTCTGAAAGAAGGACAATCGTCATATTTTGATATTAAAAAAGGTTTCCTTGACTCCTTTTATTTGTCCAAGTGGGGTTTTATGCTGTAGTCAATGTTATTTCTGTCACATGACGCGGCGAGTGAGCCCATTGGGTGAAGCAGGGATGAGTATCAGGGTGAAGCAGGGATGAGTATCAGGGTGAAGCAGGGATGAGTATCAGGGCGAGGGAGCCCATTGGGTGAAGCAGGGATGAGTATCAGGGTGAAGGAATCCACCACTGACAACAAACAAAGACAAACCAGGACGACCACATGACGTTATACAAAGACATCACAGATATATCTTGCAGATTCAGGTTACCATGACAACATGTAGCTGCTTCCCAACTGCTCGGGATTTCGTTGAGATGTAGAAGAAAATGCTGCCGATATTCAATATTTTAGCATTAAATAAAACGGTATTCACTTCATAAAGATGACATAAATTGAACTTAAATGAAACTCGATTCGTTTTTAATTTTGCATGTTCAAATAAACTGCGTGCGTTACGCCAAAAACAGACATAGAGTAGGTCTGGTTTTAAGCCCCCAATATGTACCAGCTATCAGCGGCTTGGCGAAGTCCCTTGTTTAAGTGCATTGGTGGAATAAATACGTTACTTCTTTACAACAGACAACAAGCTAATAACACAGCGATCTGTATATTTAAGTTGAATAGCAGTAGTCAATATCTCAACTGCCTTATTTATTACCAGAGACTATGCAGGATGGTCGCGATAATTAAAAAATTACGATTATATCGATTTTATATTGTTTTCTTTCAAAACATGATGTCCAAGCAGAACAATAACCTTCACTTGTAGATGTTTTGGATAATTATCTTAAAATGGAGATTAACTGCAGCTTTCAATTACTTTGTCTAAACACCTTTACTCTTCCTCAAGAACATCCCTCATAGATTAGTTCTGTCTGCTATTTGCGAAAAAAACAAAGTGGGGATTACTATTTAACAATGCATGCATGGATGGAGGTAATAAGTGTTTGTTTGTCTAATAAGGTTGACGCCATATTCACCGTCATTTCACTCATATGACGGCATGCCAACTAAATGGGTATGAGAAATCATGCACCCTTGACACCACTGGCAACAAACAATGACAAGATGGGACAGCACCAGGGCAGGGCGAAGCTCCCTCAAAACCGCGCCACATTATATGATGGAACGTACAAGATTTAAACATAGATTTGTTTGTTTGTTTGTTTGTTTGATTTGGGTTTATTGTCGTACTCAAGGGTATTTCACTTATATGGCGACGGACTGTCCATTTCTCACTGCACCTAGCCTTTTTATGGTGGTAAACCGGGAGAAACCTCGTAAAAATCATCAACAAATATATGTACACTTTACTTCAACATCTACGTTGTATACATAGCGAATCCATTCTAACATGACTCATAGCATGAAGAAACAGAGTTTGCCACAGCCTTAAACACTTCTTTTGCGGACTTTTGATTGATAAGATGGTGTTTTACGCCGTACTTAATTGTCCTCCAGTGCTAAGTTGTGGAATTTAGATTGATTGATTGGTGTTTTACGCCGTGCTTAATTGTCCTCCAGTTCTAAGTAAAGTTGTGGACTTTTGATTGATTGGTGTTTTACGCCGTGCGACTTTTGATTGATTGATTGGTGTTTTACGCCGTGCTTAATTGTCCTCTAGTACTAAGTAAAATTGTGGACTTTTGAATGATTGATTGGTGTTTTAAGCCGTACTTAATTGTCCTCCAGTGCTAAGTAAAAATGTTACTGTTTTCTACTGTTTTCGTATCAGCACAAAATCGTTTGCTCTGATAATTAAATAAATGAGGCATTGTATCCGGACACTGCTTGTAAGAATTATTATCGGCCATTCTGAAACGATGCCCGTATGACCAGCAAATACTGGATAAAATTGGAATGTTAACTTTGTGCGTCCTTGCCTTCTGGGTATTCGTTAAAAGAACAAAGACTATGCGATGAGGTTGAACGTCATTCACATTACACTTGATTTTCTACTTATCACTATAGTATTTCGTCCACGGAAGTACTTTCTGGGTTGAACCGACACAGCCTGCAGCGAATCTGCGGCAAGTTTCAAAATGTTTAGTTGTTTCACTGGATCTTCGCAATGATACAAAAGTCTGAATGAATCACGGTAGTAATTGAGATTTTGTCCCCGGGCAATCGACATAAAAATCTGGGTCACCCGTTTTCTTGATTAAATCCCTCTCTTCTCGGTAGCTGGTTTCTCGCGGACGCCAAGTCGTACTTGCATCCAATCCATGAACTAAATAAAATTGAAATTCCCGCCTTGAAGTGATACACTAGCAGAGATAACTGCCCTTTACAATCGCCTACTTATACAGTTGGTAGTTACAAAACGTAATCAAACACTTGGCCTTTTTTAAACAGACATGAAATAATATATTTGTGCATAGCGTGTGGTAGAAATGAACTTGAGAATGAATAATGTCTGTTAGAATTTTTTTAACTTTCTGTTAAACATATCTTGGAATCTCGAATATGCAACGCCAACAAAATTTACCTAATATTCAGGTAAATCTGCATTATTCCCCCTTCACCCCACCCGGACACAACTAAAGTTTGATTTGATATTCGGGTAAATCCGCTTTCTTCAGGCAGATTTACATTCAATAGTGACTACTAATTTTCGCTTGTAACCCGCGACACTAAACAACATTGATTGATTGGTATTTTACGCCGTGCTTTTGGGCATTTCACTTATATGACGGCGGTGTATTCCAACAATAACTGAGACTAGCAGAACAAAAAAGTGGAGTCTTTTTTATAATGTTAGGAAGTTAATATTTCTCCATCCTGATATTTTTTAATTGCCAATTTCTACTCACACAAAATAAACAGTTTCATATTCTACACTAAATGCTGAAAAAAACTAAATTCTAATTGATCACATAGTTTAAATAAGCTCTTTGCAGCAAATAAGTTGGATTAATTTTATTTGTTTGATAGGGGTTTAAAGTCGTACCCAAGAATATTTCACTTTTTGACAACGGATTGTCAATTTCACACTGCTCCCCGCAGATGTGGCCCGCTTTTTGATGTCAACAGAAAGTCCTATTAACGTCAGAAAGAGGCAGTAATATGGACAGCTGAGCGATTTCTCTATAGAAAGTATCTCAAGGAGATATTGGACATCCATGTTATGTTATTAAATTTACCTTAAAATGTTAAATCGAGTTAAAGCTGAGATTAGATACACACGGACATGGACATGGGAAATTAAAGAAGAGCGAAATTTTGTTTAGATTTGAATCATATTATTGTTCGAAAGGTGAACCCACGTTCCAGAGCACGTAGATTTATTCTTTAAAATTACACACCTCAGGAAAACATGCGGGAAAACATTGTTCATTACAAATCATTTTTAAAATTAAAATCATACTGTATAATGATTTTAATTTATAACCAAGTTTTAAATGAAACATATATAGTATAAATTGTCCAGTTTAAAATATCTTCCCAAGGCAGTCCCGAAAAGAAGTTTTTCACATTAAGCCTGTCTTTTCCTATATTGCCGGAAAAATCTTATTTTGGATGACCAACCGATTGAGGTTTCCATTTGAATGAAAGAGGCGGTCTAAACAACGGATGACTACTAGGCTATGTATGTAATAGCAGGCACGAACTTAGTCCCATAAACGAGTCTTGAAATCACCATAGACACACTAATTAACAATGGTTCCACGCTTGTTTGTTTTAGACTTTGATATTTAATAGACAAATTTAAATGTACGGCAGCGTCGGGGCCACTTTGTGAAAAATTTTCTGTCAGATTATCTCCTAATTAGGAGATATATAATAAGTCCTAATTAGTCGATAAGATCTCCTAATAAGCAGATAATAAATCCTAATTAGGGTAAAAGATCTCCTAATTAGCAGAGAATAAGTCCAAATTCGGAGACAATATGACCTAATTAGGAGATAATAAGTCCTAATTAGTGGATTACAAGTCCTAATTAGAAGATAACAGGGCGACGAGAGGTTCTCATGGGAAGACGATAGGACCTACTCGGAGGACGATAGGTCCCAATGGGGGAGAGTATGTCACAATCGAGGGACTATAAGTCCTCATCAAAAGACTTAGACCCAATCAGGGGAATATAAGTATCAATATATTTTCAAGGACTTATAGTCTCCTTATAGTTTCCCGATTAGGATTTATGGTTTCCCGATTGGGACTTGGTCTCCCTTTTGGTACTCATAGTCTCCCTAGTGCCTGCGGACTTAGGACTCCCCTTTGGTACTCCTGATTGGGACTCGTTTTCTTCTGATTCTGATTGATAGTTTCCTGATTGGGATTATTCCCTCATAAATGGCAACATGCAAACTCGAACCCGTGTGCGGTACATCTAAGAGAGATAGTAGGCCGACACACTAATGCTAGGTTCCCTCGTTCGTGCGATTCGCTACGAACGCGACGATTGGTCGTTCGTAGCTGATAGTGGCACTTCTCTGAAATGTCAAGTTTGGATACAAGTCGATATATTCTGCAGACCTGCCTACCCGGTGTATTCTTGGGTATTTTGTACACATAATGTATGTGAAACACACCAATAGACTACCAAAACACGGACATAATTTATATTCTGTGCTATGCAGTAACACAAAATGGTACCAAATACTCCTTACATAACTTGTTTTTATATGGTAGGCATGCAGGCCTGGTTCTTGTACGATTTGGTGCACCTGGATGCGGTATAGTCATGATCGGTCAATTTCAGGTGTCAAGATCTGGTCTTCCGTTCAAATACTATTATATACGTTCCGTTAGGATTGTCCCTAGTGAGTTCACAATTGGGTCTCGATGTGACACGATCATCACCACCAGAATCCCGATTTAGGACGACCGGGTACTTGTAAGAAGTGAGAAGTTGGGTTAGTATTTGCTATTACATAGAACGGAAGGATTGTGGGTCATCAAGTACCAAATTGTTTGTGAAGACGGCTTCCAGATTATATGATAAGGGACGCTTTATGCTTTATATCTAGTCCGGAGCTGCGTTATTGAGTACCCTACTAGGGTATGAGTAGTTCGAGTAGTATTGCCTATTCCATAATAAGGATAGTTTGTGTATTGCCAAGTACTAAATGGTTTGTGTGGTGGGGGAACAATGGCCCTGGTGGTTCGTACTCCAATACATGCTAAGTTATGGTTGTGCGGTATTGAGTACTAAGGTGCGGATGGTTAGTATGTTTAGTATTCCCGTGATATGAGCACGCTCTCAGCAAACCTTACCACATAATAAATTACAATCCTTCTTTATTTTGTATTCCGCACCTAAGCTCTTTGTAACACACAACCCTTACTTATTATATACTTAGGTGCTAAACACCCGCACCTGAATAACACACAACTCTGATACTGTCCCTCTACTACATATAACGCACAAACAATTTAATACTTGGTAACTTACAAGCCATCGTTATTATGTTTTAGCAAGTAATACCCTGACTGCTCAAGCTCATGGCTAAGGGCAGTTTGCTTGATGAGTAGCACTACTGCCTTTACTTAGCTTTGGAGGCGCATGAACTTTCCAACAATATGGAAACGCTTCACAGCTTGGCTTTGTTAGTGTCAATTATTGCTGGAATACACCGCCTTCATATAAGTGAAATGCCCTTAAACACTGTGTAAACACCAGTCAACCAATCAATCACATGACCCTCACTTAGCATGTAGTCCGGAGCTGCTCTGGCCTACATATAAAGCATAAACCCTTGCTTATCACGTAATCCTAAGCCAGCACGCACAAACAATTTATTACTTGATAATGTACAACCCTTCCTTATATATAATAGTAAAGACTAGCCAAACTGCTCACTCTATGCTACTTACACGTACCGGTTCTCTGATCGGGATGATCGTGTCACATGAAGACCCAATCGTGGACTCAATCGGGACAACCCTATCGGATCGTGACAGACCATGTCAACTAAAATGGACCAATCGTGAAAATCTTTCATCAAAGCGCACCAAATCATACCAGAATGTATCGACACGCATCACCTCGTATCTAAACCTGACATTTTGGAGAAGTTTCGCGGTCATCTACGAATGACCAATCGTCGCGTTCGCCACGAATCGCACGACAGAGGGAACCTATAATAAGGTGTCGGTCTACTATCCCTTTTTGATGTACCGCGCCCGGGTTCGATCCCGTATGTTGCCCTTTATGAGTTAATCGATCGCGATCAGGAAACTATAAATCATAATCATGAGAAAATAAGTCCCAATCGGGAGAAGCTTAGTTCCAGTTGGGAGGCTAAGTAAAAAAAGGGGAGTTTATAAGTCCTAAATCGCATTAGGGAAACCAAGTACCAAAAAGGGGTCTATAAATCCAATCTGGAAACCATAAATCCTAATCGGGAAACTATTGGACCCGATCGGGACAATATAACTATCAAAGGAGACTATAATTCCAATCTAGAAAGTATATTGGTACTTATATTCTCCCGATGGGGTCTATAAGTCTTTCGATTAAGACTTAAGACTCGATTGAGACATATCTTTTCCCTAATGGGACCTATCGTCCTCCGAGTAGGTCATATCGTCTTCCCATAAGAACCTATCGTCGCCGTTTTATCTCCTAATTAGGACTTATTATCTCATAATTAGACAATAGTATCTCCTAATTATGAGAGAGTATCTCATAATAAGGACTTATTATATCATAATTAGGAGATAATTTATCACTTAATTAGGACTTATCATCTTCTAATTAGGACTTATCATCTCCTAACTAGGATTTATCATCTCCTAACTAGGACTTATCATCTCCTAGATAGGACTTATCATCTCCTAATTACGACTTTTCTCCTGATTAGAAGATAATCTGACAGAAAAAAATTCACAACGTGGCCCCTCTACACTGCAGGAAGAATGTGAAAGTCTTGTAAAACGCAAATGGGAAGATGGGTTGACCCGTGTTGAGCTCTGAATGTATAAGGTGTCCATGGTCACGCTAGGAAGCCTGGCATATAAAATGTTAACATTAAAAGCAGTCCCGTTTCTTCGGGCCGTAAAAGTGACATGGGAAAACACATTCTACAACTAATTCGTTATAACGACTTTCTTGGTGGTTATAACGAGATAATACGTCGTTATAACGTTTTTGTCTCGTTATAACGACTAAGTTCTTCATTATAACGACTAAGTAAGCCGTTAAAACGACTTAATCCACCAATCAAAATGTATCAGTTTTCTTCCATTAAGTTTTTCAAACTTTGTTTGACACTTACAAAGGGTAATTGACATCTAATGAGCCAGGGGATTGATTGATTGATTGGTTGATTGATTGATTGATTGGTTGATCGATTGATTGATTGTTCGGTTGCGTTTTACGTCGTGCTTAAGGGTATCTCACTATAATGACAGCGGTGAATATCAACAATAATCGACACTAGCAAATCCAAGATGTGAAGCGTTTCCATGTTGTTGGAAAGCTAATTTTCCTTCATTCCTAAGACGGACAGCTGCGCCAGTCTTCAAGTAAACTACCGTTAGCTGGAGGTCTGTCGAGAGTTGCAAGAACTAAATTTAGTCTGGAACATCCTGTAGTAAATTCCTTTTGGCGAGTCACGAATTTGGGAAGTTTAACAGAGCAATATTTTTGCCAAAACCAAACTCTTTAAAATATTAACGGATGACTTATATTCTGATTTTCACACACTGGCAAACCTGTGTTTAGCAGAAGCTGTTTAATGTCATACAACAATTTAATGGTGTATTGATTTGACAGTTAAAACACAAACTGATATACCAGAATAGTCTAAGATAAATACACAAGCCAGGTTATCTTCTTCCCTTTCTATTAAAAAAATGTAGGAATAAGCAAACAAAAACGTTAAGGTCAAGGTAAACTGCTACAATAAGGCCAATGACATTAAAAACAAGTTTAAATTTATTTTTTTAAAAACTCAACTTCAATGACGTCAGTTTGGGTTTTGAAGTTGGATGCTGTCTGATCGCTTAACAGAGCGATGAATTTTTCCGCATATGTCACCGTGTGATGCAACGCATTTTGCAGACGGACATGCATATACATATGGGACCATGCCAACCGAGTGTAACTATTTCGGTTTAAGGCGCATAACGCATGCATCTGACATATAGCTACCACCTTCATACTATCCTTGTCAACTTGTTTCAGCCCAACTGTAAAAGAGCAATTATTTTTTATCTGTTTTCAGTCAGCTTTTTCTTTTTCGTTTCTTCACGTACGTATTGCAGCTTTAACGTAGTCAAAATTCTTTTACCTGAATTGTTTCCTCTGTGGGTGATTTTCTAACGTTAATATGGTAATGATGGCGGGAATAAAGTATGAAAGTGTGTGGTCTAACCCCGTTATGAGGACGACCTAATAAATCTGTTCCTAAATCCAATATATTTTTGTTTTAGGCTTTGTTTCAGTTCATATACGTTGAAATATGCGTTTATTTCTTTGGTGAGTATATTCTCTTCGGCGTGCTTCGACAAACGATAGTATGTGCCTAGTGTAGTCTTACTGATGATTATAACTGGAAGACTATTTTTAACACAAACGGTTTTTATTGTTGTAAGGGACCCCCGAAATCCGTTTTGGTGTACTGAAATTAATAAGAGTGAGTATAGACCTATACTTATAGACCATGGAACATTTACTTTTCGAACTTAAAAATCTTTTTTACGATTATCGTAATCTTGTTTGAGTGGCATTTAGAAGCTGGGTAAATTACGAAGACATGACGACTGAGATGGATTTTCAACTAATGGATATATTGGTCAGCGACGTTTTGATCTAGATACTAAGATCTAGAAAACGATTTTAGTATCTAGATCGAAACGTCGCTGACCAATATATCCAGAAGTTGAAAATCCATCTCAGTCTTCATGTCTTTGTGATTATCGTAATGTGCCAATTCCTATTTCGATACACGGCCAATGGTCTTCATTAAAGATTTTAAAAAATCCCCTTTTACAACGTGTCGTTTAGAGACTCTAATCAATGTCCCAAACACTGTTATATATATATATATATATGTCCCACAAACTGACTCCAGTTTGAATAAAGCGGCCATTACACACCTTGGCGTCCATCCCTCCAGAGCCAGATTAGACCTGTGTAAATAGCACCTTGATTGGCGTCAAAGCATCCCTAAGACAACACAGATCAAGTGCTCTTTGTCTAAACTGAGCCACCCGTCCTACACACACAATGATTTAAGAAATTTTCTAAAGCCCGTTTCTACCACCGATGACTTGGTTTAGCACTTTAAGAAAGTAGCTTTCATAGTACATCGACAAGGGTTGGTTAAGCTAGTGTAAATATCTGTTATAAAGGTTCTTTGTGTATCCAGATATCTCTCTATCCCATTGTGTGGCTCCGTGAGGGAACGGATGGGCTATGGCCCTGCAGAATACTCCCTTGGCTTCCTCGGTCAATCGTAAGAGGCGAGAAAAGAGGTTGCTTTCCGTTGCCCTGGTGTTCCCAGAGCTACAGGGTATAAACGGGAAGCAGATTTATTTGTGATGTTCTTTATTTCTGTCCGTCGTCATATAAGTGAAATAACCTTGAGTATGACGTTAAACACCAAACAAACAAACAAATATAAGTGAAATAACCTTAAGCTCAGCGTTAAACACCAATCAATCAATCTTAGTCATTTTTGTACTACTATTGTTATCTGACATCAAACTTCTTGCTCGGTTCAGCCCCACATATGGAGACCAGATTATTCTGGCCCAGCCATTTGCCATAGGGAGGGATAGTTTTACAGCAGTTTTATTGGGTAATTTGCAACAGAAAACACTTTGTTTTCTATCGAATAAATTTTCTGTACTTCGTGAAAGACAGATTAGTTTTGTCTAAAAATAAGATCGATGAAAAAAGGTTGATGAACTTACGTCTTATTGTGAAGATTGAACTTTAAGCTGCAAATCTATCACATTTACTTCTACATTAATTTTTCCCCATTATTTCAGGTGCCCGGTCTACCCATTCCGATTGAGAACATGATTCTGAGATTTGTAAAGGCTAAAGCTGATTGGTGGACAAACACAGCTCATTATAACAGAGAGAGGATCCGTAGGGGTGCTACAGTAAGTCATTTTTACAATCTGTAATCTCCAGTTAATGACCCCAACATATCCAGATAACCTAAGCTGATTTATAATTTTTTTTCTTACTTTTCCGACATGACACATCATCATTATTTTATGCTCCTGGAGTTGAACTGATTATTCAGTATAAAGTGAGCTAATCCAAGCTTCCTGTTGCTGTGTTTGTCTATCCACTCTTCCAGTATTTCAGGGAGTCACACGATGTGGCTCAGACTATTAAGGGGTTGGTTTTAAAGGTAATAAGGCAAGGAACAATATGAAGTGGATACCCCGTTATATAAGTGAAATACCCTTGAGTAGGATGTTAAACCCGAATCAAACAAAATTGAAGTGAGTTATGAAGCACTTTTGTCCTTGTGTAATATAATTGCCATGTCATTGTCATTGGCGGCCGGTTGGAGGGAGCTTCATGTTGACCTGGTGCTCTCAGAGCTAATGGGGAACAGGAAGTAGATCTGTTTGTGGTGTCTGTATTGCGTACTGTTGCTGTCATCCTGTATTTGTCCCGTCCTGTCTTTTGTTACCAGTGGTGTCAAGGGTGGTTTCCTTCACCTATTCGGCTGGCATGTCGTCATATAAGTAAAATACCCTTGACCCAAATCAAGCAAACAAACAAAACCTTATTGTCGTTTAGCCCTCTGGCTAAAGCAAGGCTCTCTTTACAGAGCACTGGAGGAGAATAAGCTTTCCAACATTATGGAAAAAGCTTCACATCTTAGTTTTGCCAGTGTCAGCTATTGTTGGAAAATATGGCCATCATATAAGTGAAATACCCTTAAGCGCAGTATAAAACATGAATCAATCAATCTTATTGGCATTGACTTAGAGGGTTGTTTTCTTTACCTATTTATACTTTTCTCAGTAAGGCAGACTAACAAGTGAACCGTATTTTCCTTATTTTGGAATAACACTTTCTTAGTTAGAACATATACCTGCGCAGAAAATTTTGTAGGTTGAAACCTGTCCGGGAATCG
>JARFOD010038828.1:20367-39883 GCA_031763545.1 Mopalia muscosa | reverse complement strand
CCAGCTCATTTGCCACCGTTCACACACTACCCACAGACTTTAATAAATGTAATGAATTTCATATTAATTTAGAATGCGCAAATTAAGTACAAACGTTTGTTATTTACTGACGCGGACCCAAACCAGGTGGAGACTGTGAATTCTCTTTATTAAACAAAGAAAAAAAAGTTAAGTTATAATTTTAATAGTAGCATATGATCTAGATTTTACATTTTCATATGTGTGACAAATACTTTAAAACGTACCACGTAAAACATTAATAACCCTTCCCGGTTATTAACGTCAACGACACATCTCAATAAAATGAGAGCTCAGGCTGGTACGGTATGGATGTTACTTCCACGCTGTCCAATTCAGCTATACCCGAACCACAACCACAAATGAGCACATGTTGTTATCTACAGATATTACTTTTTTGAAATATATTACATGCATTCAAAGGTTTTTTTATTTCGTCAATTTAGTCACCGAATTTATTTGTTTGTTTGTTCGTTTGTTTGTTTATTTGGTTGGTCGTTTGTTTGTTTGTTTGTTTGTTTGTTTGTTTGTTTGTTTGTTTGTTTGTATGTACTTTGTGTTTAAAGAGTTCTCAATTCTTTAATTTGGTTTTATTTCATTCTGCTTATTTTTGTGCTCCGAGCTACTCTGCATTACAACCCTTGGCAAATTAATCGCATATAAATAGAATTACAGCTACCCTCCCTGACGGATAAGTCCCTAGTCAAAGCGCTGATAACATATGTTGAATGTTATACTCAAGTTTTGGTCATTTGTTCAACGTTGTATAGCCCTATTGGTGTATATATGGAGATTTGACGACGGAACGGAAGGGATGGGTACATGTGCAATATTCTCTTTGGGTAGCTAGGTTGACTACCCCGAACATACCCTTTTTTTCGAAAACACTTAACCCATTTTCGTTATTGACTATCGCTGTAAAGGGTTGCCGTGCTAAGTAGCTCGAAATAAAACTCTGGACTAGTGAAGTTGGACCAACTAATGCCTGCCTGACTAGCTATTTCCCGTGAAGGATGGCTAATACGTTTCCCAGTATAGCAAGTATTAGGAGACGCTATGTTTAATTTTAGATACCAAAACAAAATAGGTTTTGAAAGAATAAGCAGTATAAGCGGTTGGCATTGATATAGTTAGGAATTCTAAATCGAACCTTTAGGTCCACAAATGATTCGATTGATAAGTTTTAGTTCTGTCCAAAATGGCATTAACTGCTGAATAATGCTATAGCCTGATAAGGAAAACGGAATCACGCAGTAGGCATATAGACGGCATTGACAGATACCTGCATCTAGACTACCACGTTTGCTATTATTAGGTCACATTCGAGTCACTTAAACAATAACAAAAAAACTACTCAGCCGCTTTAAACAAATATTCTGGGTTGTCGGGATTTACAATAACGGCGTGGTTAAAGTACAACGACCGGTTATAGTGGTAAGTCCCCAAATGAGTCTAGCTGAATGTTGTTGACCAAACGAGTTATTACAGACCTTGGCAGAAATATTTTCCAGAGTATAGTCACGGACATTCCATTATAAAACACTTCAGACAAACACCTGGCCTGTTTTCTTACTCTCAAATCCCAAGCGATGTCCTCGCTCTCAGCTCAGTACATGTTACGACTTTACTAGATGAAGAGTTCTGTATCTCTAATAATCTGTCAGGGAATGTTGTAGCTGAGTACATGTTACGACTTTGCTTTGACTAGATGAAGAGTTCTGTATCTCTAATAATCTGTCAGGGAATGTTGCATTTTTAAAAGATACAGAGTTAGAGTGCACATGTCATGACATTGTACTTTCAGCTTTTTTTTTTTTTTTTCACTTACCGGCTATTATGGGTTAAAATAGCACTGTCTAGTAATCTTTGATAGCCTTAACCCTTAAAAGCCCAATTCCGGTTCCAATTTGCAGAAATGTATGGGGCTCTTACATAGTAAGGGTTATATGCCTAAAATGGAATATCAATAATCAAATTGCACCCGTGCGACATGCAGTTGACCTACATTTTTGGACTATATCATATATGATACAGTAGGCTTTGATCATGTAATTAACGCATCATCAATTAACTGTATTATATATAATATGCTGGCCTTTAAAGGGTGAATGGCCCATCTTGTTATAGCTTTGTTTTTATTTTACTTTTTTTCAATACACTTACATCGTTAAAATGGACCCAAACTTTTTTCAGGCTTCTATTTTAACAAAAATCAGTTTGACGTATCTATAAGAGACCGTTTGGAATACCATTTCATTTAAACAAAGTAGACATAATATTGATAACTGAATTAACTCAGGTGATATAAACATAGTAGACATGATATTGATAACTGAATTAATCCAGTTGATAAATCTCGCTAACTGAATTATAAACTCTTCATCATAACACCCAATATCATCACAACAACTTTTGGTTTCACTTTCATTATTTTTTAAATCAAAGACCCGAGCTGTCTGGCTAAGTTCAGTGTGTTCCAGGCATTGTCGTGTGTCTTTATGAACACTGGCACATTAATTTTCCCAAAGATCACAGTACTTCACATTCAAGGGGTTTTGTGCCTGTGATGTAGCCTTAAGCAGGACGTTATACACAAACCAATAAATCAAACATCTTAGCATACGTTATTATACTGACGTGGGTGGTCAGAACGGGCCTCCGGTTGCCCTGGCCATCTCAGAGCTAAAAGGGATTAAGAAGCCGATTTGTTTGTGATATATTTTTATTGTCACGCATTGTCTTTGTTTGTGGCCAGTGTCGAAGAGGGTGGTTTCTTTCACTCGTTGGGTAGATATAACCTCAAGAATGGCGTTAAACTCCAAGTAAACCAACTAAAATCATGCTTAACTATATAAGAAGATTCCATTTCTCTTAAACAGTTGATTAGGCTAAACTGACGGATTCCGTCACTATTCCCCGATCGATGAAACTGTCATGACGAATGCCGTTACTATCGAACACTATTGTATAGAATAAACTAAAAAGTTGTCATCCATACCACTTTAACCCATCTGATATGAACTTCTGAATTTACATCGAAGTGCGTTTGATCAAACTGACGAATTCCGTTTCTATTAAACATTCGATCAATTTGACGAATTCTGTTTCTATTGGTCGATTATACTGTCAAATTCGGTTACTAGTAAACAATAGATTAAACTGACAGTATTCCGTTTCTATTGCTCAGTCGATCAAACTGCCAAATTCTGTTACTATTGGTATTTCAAACTGTCTAATTCCGTTACTTGTAAACAAGATATTCAACTGACGAATTCCGTTTCTATTGGTCGATAAAACTGTGGAATTCCGTTACTATTAAACAGTAGATTAACTGCCAAATTCCGTTTCTATTGAGCGGTGGATCAAACAGACGGATCCCTTTACTATTGAACAATAGATTAAACTGACGTATTCCGTTTCTATTTAACGAATGGTCAATCTGACAAATTCCGTTATACGGTTGAACAGTCGATCAAATTGACGACTTCCGTTTCTATTGCTCAGTCGATCAAACTTCCGAATTCAGTAGCTATTTGTCGATCATACTGTCGAATTCCGTTACTATTAAACAGTAGATTAAACTGACGAAATCCGTTTCTGTTGAACAAATGGCCAGTCTGACGGATTCGGTTTCTTTTGCTCGGTCGATTATACTGACGAAATAACATAGATCTCACCGTGATTGCTAAACAGTCTTCATAACACAAAGACAAACTGATTTGTTCATGTACTGCTCAAAACATACCGAAAGACAAAAAACTGGCATATGTTGATGGGTCGCACAAAATACATGGGAAAAAATTCAATCTGCGCAGTAACGTGACGGTATAGTAAACCCAATTATACACACAATACATAACGCATACAATGGAGATACTGCTAGTTCATATACACCATATATACATCAAAAACAAAATTGAGATTATTCTGGTACACATAAAAAACACATTTAACACAAAATTGAGAGATGTCATTGCACATATAATTGACTCAAGAAAGATGCATGAAATTCAAAAGGAAGACATACAAAAACACCCGTTCATATAAAAAAAAAAACTGAGGCACGGAAAAGAATAAAACAAAAAGCCACGAAAATACACTAATAGAAAATGATCTAAATGATCTATACATAAGATATAGAAAGTATTACCGGTTTTAAAAATTTTGTTAGGACATAAATTTAAAGAAAGTATAAAACTGGAATATGTGATTGTATATATGACACATTTACATATCGTTAAGCGTGAAACTTAGGTTGAATGCATGATTTATACTTAGACATATATATATATATATATATATATAACATATACAAACATAAGTCGCGTTAAAGACAAAACTACTAGTTCATAAAGACACAAATTACACTTCGCACAATATCAATTTTGATAAGACATATACTAAGTACACTATAAGAACGTGAAATACACAGAAATAAGGCTTAGTACTTTGGCTTTTATAAGAATTACATAAAACAATTTAGAACAATAAAATATGTGTAAACCAATATTATAAGTGTAGACACAATCTTCACACATTGATCACAGTTTCTATATATTTCGGTAACAAAAACAATTCAATAATACTTGTATGAATTATATAAAGACCTAGAAGTTCAGAGTGAACATAATGTTCTGCTAATTTATAAAGTCCACCATACCCACTATTTTAAATGCGCTAACATTAGACTAAAGAAAATCAATTCATATTTCTCTTGGAGACTTTGGAAACCACAGAGCCCACACGATTTTAGAATTTTAGTTTTGTCGATAAAATGGTTTAGCTTAAATGTTTTTAAACGGCCGTCTCCGTATAAAAGACGCTGTTCTAATAAAGCCTACTGCTTAAAGTTTATATAAAAACTCAACTTTCTGTGTACTAGAGTACAAATATTCAAAATGTCGACATATGTATTAAAATCACTTGATTGGATAAAACATGCTAAACCGTTTAGAGCTGTCTAATCCCTGAAATGCTTCAAAACATATTTCAAATTACAACTGGTTCTGACCAACTATATAAATCTCTGAAATTGTATTTTGGTTAACAAATCTGTTATGTGAAAAATATAATAATTATGTACCTTGGCACTCTAATAGACAGAGACACGAATTGACTGACAAACTCACCATGGTTTTTCTTTTTTAATGTTAATGCTATCACCTCAATTTATTTCTGTCTGTTTCAGAAGCTGTGGCAGGAAGTTACAATGAAAGCATGAATGGAATAAAGAAACACGGATCAATTCGTCTTAATTATAGTCGTTTAGTATTTGTCAAACCTTCATAAGCCTATAAGTGAATAGTGCTTTTGAAACCATAGACATTTCTTCCCTGGTAATAATTAACATTAACAAGAATCTACGCGGATTTGTAAAACCTCCATTGTGTAATGAAAACTTTAATTATGTTTATTTGTTTACAAATGAGATTTAAGCTCCACCACCTCGTCAGTCACGTCTGGCACATTTTGGCGGTGTTAAAAATGTACAGCCTGTCTCACAGAGGTATCGTACTGTGTTGGCAGTACTCTTCACAAAAAAGTCAGTTGATAATGCGATAGACTCACTTCACACATGTACTACCACTAATGTTTCCACAAAAACAGGATGTAAGGACAACTTTCCCTGGGAATATATTGATTTGTAATGCGTAAACAATAAGGCTGTGATACCATTATTTCAACTTCCATAGATTGACTCTAAGTGTACACGCACTCGGCCGGTGTATAGATAGACAGCCGACAAACACTACGTTTGAACACTTTTTTCCAGACGCTTTTCTCAATATGATTATCGATATGAAAAAGAGATAGTTTTAATTTTAGCTTTTGAAAAATAAAACAAAGCAATTAATTTCGTAGTTTATACATGTGTATAGTTTTGACCTCGTGAAACGTCCTACTCCGTTTTATATATGTGTTTCTTTGTTTTATCCACAAACACTAAACTGACACTCGCAACTTTAATTACGTGTTACTGAAGGGATCGTACAATGTTTTATGTAAATCATTAATTAAAATGTATAACATAATTACAGTTTGTTGTAATTACACTTCTTTTGCATTATGTTAAATCCTTTTATCAACTATATTCGTGTCTTCCGATATTTGCAGTAATTTAACGATCACTTGTTTATGGTTTGGTGCGAATACTCGTCTAGTTGGAACATACACTCTCGCTCAGTCATTTCTGAGACTTAGCCATATGTGAATCGAACCCATAGCAATCCACTTATTTGACCGTGATGAGAAAATAAAACACAGTTAAATGTGACACATAAAATAACTAAAACACAGATAGAGGCACAAAAATAATTAAATTACAGTTAAAGACGACACAACAAAAACCAAAATACCGTAAACGCGGACACAAAAAGATTTAAAACCAGTTAACGCCCGGTGACACCAAAAAACTCCAACACCGTAAACGGTGACACAGAAATAACTAAAACACAGTTAATGATGACACAAAAATAACTAAAACACAGTTAATGATGACACAAAAATAACTAAAACACAGGTAATGATGACACAAAAATTACTTAAACACAGTTAATGATGACACAAAAATTACTAAAACATAGTTAATGATGACACAAAATAACTAAAAAAAGTTAACGTTGACACAAAAAAACTTAAACCCATGAAACGCTGACTCAAAAATAACTAAAACACAGTTAATGGTGACGCAAAAATTAACTAAAACACAGTTAATGCTGACACAAAAATGACTAAAGCACAGTTAACGGTGACACAAAAATAACTAAACATAGTCAACCATGATACAAAAATAACTTAAACACAGTTTACGGTGACACGGAAAAAAGTAAAAAATACACTTAATTATGACACAGTAAACGGTTTCACAAAATAACTAAAAATCAGTTAACGATTACACAAAAATAAATTAAATGCAGTTGACGGTGACACAAAAATCTCAAACACAATTTATCATGACACAAAAAACACAATTCACAGTTAATGATGACACAAAAATAACTTAAACATAGTTAATGCTTTCACAAAATTTAAAGAACAGATTCAATAAAAATGAAGTCGTTATCACCATTTGTTGATAATAATTATCAAAAGTATACAAGATTTATTAATATAAAAGCTTTGGAATTTATTTTTAGCTTACTTTAATGATTGTGTATGAATGTTACCTAGTCGCCTATGTACATTCGTCGATCCCCTTCTGATCGACTGATTTTGTGTGTGTAGCTAGTTTGTATAATATAATTATCATTCATTACATTTGATATCAATATAAATTACAGCACAATCAGATGAGTTTTGTACTTCCAGAAAAAAGGTGTGTGCTCTGATACTGGTCTTATTAAAGGAGGACGAAGCGTTTTAGTTTCATTGCATACCTGCAAATCAGTTTTAAGCCTAGTGCGACACAATAAATGAACCGCAATTTGTTTGTGGTATATTTAGATTGTAATGTCTAAGGACATCTAGGGATTATATTTAATGAAATTCAGAACTAGTGAACTAGTTTAAGAAGTTTAAATGATCAGAGTTCAGCTTTTGTGAGCATTTGATGAAGCCATATATTAAAAATACTATATTACTATATATATGTAGTTTGACATGGTTGTGGCTGGTAGGTTGGGATGTAGCTTGTATATTATAAAGATAAGTGACTATAGCTATATCACCAGCAAACCGATTACTGCATAATAGATATCATAGCCGTGTAGAGAATACTTTCTATATGTGTGTAAAACGGACTCGCCTATTGCATCAATGGAGCTGTTTGTCAGCCTTTCACGATAGATCCATGTTAACAATAAATCTCAATATATCGGTGTTGTGAACACGTGGTTGAAAAGCGTATATTCTCTCCGTAGTGTTTTGTCAATATGAGAGCACAAAGACCTGTCCGCGAGAGATAGATGTTCACTAGAATCGTCCACAGCTTTATGTAGATCCACACATTGCTTTTATTCGCTTAGAACTTTCTAAATCTCTCTCAAGATTAGAAACAAATAACACCATGCTAACATACAGACTGAGAATTGCCTACCACTTTATTTTTTCTCCGATCGATCTGGGTCGTGACATAAAACAACAATTAGAGCGGTTACGAGAGAACATATTTTTGTTTCAATTATTGGAAATGATTGAGACGGTGTAGTATGTGAGTTGTCTGTTATATCTCGTTAACACCTGGCCTTCTAACGGGTATGAGGTTTGAAGTGCCGTAGTAAGAATTTACCCTATGTTATCTCTGAAGAAGGACTGGTCATATCTGCCGCTGCATGGGAAATGTAACGCTCACGAACCTCTCGTGTTCTAGTTCTACAGAAATGCCTATTTTCTTTGAAGAAATAACATTGTGAAGAAATTAAGACATTATTAGCCTGTGGCAGTCGCTGGCATTGTTTCACGTTTCCAGTCAGTTTTGACAAGGAAATGTGAAATACTCGACAACTACTGGTGACACTTGGAGTGTTAGGAGGTAATGATGAAGTAAACAGCCGGGGCTCAACTTCTCCCAATTACCATAACTTTAACTGCATGGCCTACTCATGTAATC
Source organism: Mopalia muscosa (assembly GCA_031763545.1). Classification (NCBI taxonomy): domain Eukaryota; kingdom Metazoa; phylum Mollusca; class Polyplacophora; order Chitonida; family Mopaliidae; genus Mopalia; species Mopalia muscosa. The sequence goes on along the minus strand of JARFOD010038828.1, from coordinate 31,317 downwards.
CTAACTCGACCGGTCTTGGTGATTTTTGCTATAATAACGATTGTTAATGTATGGTCTAGTAGGTATAGTATCTGTTTGTCTGTGTAGTACAAGGGTAATTTCCTCAAGCATTTCCCTTTGTGACGGATACTGTGTCTTCCGAGTGCACACGTGACCCACCTTAAAGACATTCTATTCATGAATCGTATTTTAATTACACGGCGTTTGTTTGAAGGTGCCAGGGTGAAGAGAAGGGGCGGGGCTTAGTCAGCTGGGTAATGAATATGTATGGTTGTATGCGATACACGCTATAGATTACCCAGCTCAGTGGCTGAATGACGTGCTGCTCAGAACTGCCAATCATTCTGCCGCCCAAGCACCACCTTGTGGTGAACGGAAAATTAATAGATCTGTGTGGGTTTCTCACCATTCTACCATTCCAGCCAAGCACGTCTCTGTCAGCTCGGTGGACTGCCTTACAAGTTCCCCTTGGATAGAAAGAGTGTAGTGCCACTTCGACTGACTGGATATACCTCACTGACGCATGTGGTAATCATCGAATGTTCTTACTTTTAAACTTATTTAAATTCTTTGGATTTCAGTCAGTAGGCCTAGTGATTTCTTTATTTCTGTTTTTCCTAACAATTCAATAAGAATTTGATAAACATGTGGATTGAGAATTTTCTTTATCCATTAAACTACAACTTTACTCTCGATGGTTTAAGTACACTCTAAGTTAAACTCCATTTTAACGTTTAACGTTTTATTTCCAGAAAGAAGACTTTTGGATGTTTAACCTTTACGATAACAACAATATGAAGTCTCATGGGTATCGATAACAAAATGTTTTTTGTGCCTTGTTTGACGGATTAAGGGTGTTAAAGTACGATTTCGCATATTTGTTACTATTTCATATACATGAGCCTGTGTGCGGCAGTGGACGGGGCGTTATAGACGGTGTTAAGCCACACTAGGCTGTCTTTAATAAGTCTCAGCGGGGCCTGATTGTTCGCTCGGTATCTGTGGAAATGATCCCCCTATCCAGACAGGCTATACTCATTCACTTAGCTTTATCATCATAGAATTCAGTTTCGTGTTCACTATTGGAGTTAACCGGCCCACATCGGGAGAAGTAAACAACACTTTTAGTAGCTATCCACTGTATAAATAGGCTATATACTTCACACGAGGCCAATTTTCTCGGATCTATTAACCACTGAGCTGATGTCGGGTCCTAATTAATATATGTGCTCTACGATCTATCAAATTTCTATGATAGCGTCAGATAGGGCATAGACCATTCAGTCAAAATGTCCAAATGTGAAAATAGGACTCCTAACCGTCGTCGGTGTTTCTGTGATAATTGGATCATGATGATCTGTCTCAGTATATACTTGCTGCTTTCCTTAATACCTCTTAGTTCATGTCAGTACTTGGGAATGTTTGAGGCCCAAAGGGCCCCTCTGGACCCTTGTTTAGACGAAAACTCTGAACCGAAAACCTGCGTACCGGATTTTGTGAATGCAGCATTCAGTAAAGCGGTTACCTCCTCGAGTACATGTGGTTCTCCGCCCAATGGCTATTGTAAATCCACCACTGATAAAGATGGTAAAGTAATCAGGAACTGTTACGTCTGTGACGCAAATCACCCAAAGCGCCGCCATCCATCGTCCTACCTAACAGATCTTAATAATCCCAATAATGTGACATGTTGGATGTCCGAACCATTCGTCCAATACCCACAAAATGTCACCCTTACCCTTAGTCTTGGTAAAAAGTACGAACTAACATATATAAGTTTACAATTCTGTTCTGCTCGGCCGGATTCCATGGCTATATTTAAGAGTGTTGATTATGGCAAGTCTTGGGTACCATTCCAGTATTACTCAAGCGAATGCAAAAAAATGTACAGTAAAAATCCTCGAGCGATTGTCACTAAGGTCAACGAACAGGAAGCTTTGTGTACGGATGCTTACAGTAACATCGACCCTTTGAGTGGGGCCCGGGTAGCCTTCAGTACCCTTGAGGGTAGACCCTCTGCCTATGACTTTGAGAACAGCCCCGTTTTACAGGACTGGGTGACTGCCACTGATATTATGATTGTTTTCAACAAACTTAACACCTATGGGGACGAGGAGGTTGATGATGAAGGGGCAAGAGAAAGCTATTATTACTCTCTATCGGATTTTGCTGTTGGTGGGAGATGTAAATGCAATGGCCATGCTTCTAAATGTGTCCTGGACGAGGACGGTAAGGAAGTATGTGACTGTAAACATAACACAGCAGGAGTGGATTGTGAAAGGTGTAAACAGTTCCATTACGATAAACCATGGGCTAGAGCCACACAGAGACAGGCTAATCAGTGTGTCGGTAAGTACGCTTAATTACCAATATCTCTTTTCAAAATATTGTTGGGTAACTTTGGATGAACCTGACGTATATTTATAGTATCAGAAAAAAATCCTCGCCATACGTTTAGTTAGTTTTAAAAATATTTGTGGGTAATTTCGAATGAGCCTTAAATTTTTTTTTTAAATATCAAAAAAGAGATACTAGCGAATTGTTTATTTTGTTAATTTAAACTTTTCTTATAATTGGGCTATGTTGTAATACCATATAATATGTATGGCAGTTAACCGATAAGAGTCCGGTTACATCGGTGATCTAACGTATATAAACTCAATTTGTGCATATACGGCTGTAGTATATGGAGAGAAAAGTGCGATGATATGGGGCAGTTTTGGGATGGGGAGGGCTGTCATAACATCGTTTTGCTGTATTTACAGTTCTTGTCACCCACACACTAACTTGTTACTCTGTCTTGTATATACTGTTTGATGTTGGAAATTGTTAAAGCTCGCAGCTGTCGATGATTTACCCACCTTAAGCTGAGTTACGGTACCCATGATGCCTGGAAAAGCATTGCTACAGACTGGGCAATAAGTGACTAGTTTCCAAAATAACTCAAAATCGTCTGATGTGGGAAAAAAAGTATTTAATGACAGCGATAGTTCAAAACTTGTGTGGAATGTTACCATATAATTTTGGGAATAAGTTAAATGCTTTTTAAAATTCTAGTTTAACAAACAATTTAATGGCTGACTAGAGCTATTGACGCGGGAAAGAATATAGAAAATACAGTGCAGGCTTGACATACAGCTGTCTATTTTCAGCTATACTTTATCATTGCTTTTAACAAATCTTGAACTGTTAACTTTAAAATAGTGTGGTATAGTGCCCTATAAAATTACCTTATTTATACAAAGCTGATTATTAAACCTTTATGATCAAACTTAAATCTGCATAAAATGGGTTGAGCAAGACCAATCTAAATATGCCAAATCAATTAATATTATTGTTGCATTGATTTTATTGAATTTTTTTACCTTATTCAAATAATTACTGTTCTTTCTTTTCTTTAGTTAAATTTATGTGCACATATTTTTTATTAGTGTGGATACAATTTAAACGGATTTCAAAACGAATAGTATTGACGTGATCTGAAGACTACATTCATAAACACAATTGTTATGCATTTGGTGAAGAAAGCAATATTGTGTTTAATCTCCCGTTCCCTCCCCCCTCCCCCACCCCAACCCCACCCTGACCATGTCAATAAGTACTCCCTCTCTACAAGGCCTGCATCATCAGACGCATACAGAAACCTATGACAAAAATAAAGGGATAATACGCCCATATCTAACTACAGAGGTGTTATAAGCATAAGACGTTCTGGTGGATTTTCTTGGCTTAGAAAGACCCCTATCATTGTCCCTAGTGCCCAGTACCTGCATAATAACTATATCACAGTTGAACCATTGGGCCTGCAAAGATGTTCACACCACATAGGAAGCGATTGATCCCGGCTTAACGGCGAACATGGTGTCTCTCGTAAGCAGCAAGGGACAATTGGTCAAAGACGGATTAACATAATTAGAAAGACGGCACAATCTGCCCTGGGCGAGCCTACAAGAACTCAAATAAATAGATGTTGGATCTCTAATTGACATCAATCAATGTTAAGCTCAATCACCAGATAGCCGAAAATAAAGTAATTTTTTTAGAATAACTATTATAAAAACTTGTTAAAAGCCGCGGGGCTGAGAATGGCAAATGATTCGTTTCACAATAACGTTTCCTCTCGACGACAGACCTCTAAATACATCAGCACGTAAGACAGTTTTTCCTGAAGAGATCTGCAGGCCGACAGTCTGGAAAACCGTGTTAAGGAAGCAATTCGCGTCGCCTCACTTGGTTATTGCGTTGCTTAAATACAGTTAACGATGCTTCTGGAATGGCAATTGTTCGAAATTTGTCGTAAATAACTCCTGTCGTCGAATTGGCTCTGTGTAAATGAGTGATTCCCCGAGTAGGTTCATTTTTATTACCATAGAGAAAAGTTAGACATGCTACAACATTGGGGTAAATAAGAGCGCGTTAATCAGGGAGAGTTATTGAGGGAATATGGTTTGGATACATACTGGGCGATCCATAACTTATTACATACTTAGGGAAAACCGGGCGTTTTGAGTTCATTTCCCAGACTTATTACATTAACCTAATGTTAGTTCTGAGCTCAGTTCTCTTGATAAATGTATTCCTTACACCTTCTAACAAACATAAATAAATATAACGACACAGAAGAATTTGAAAAATGGTTGGCTGAAAAAGAAAGTTTAAAGTACAAACGATCCACATAAAGACCGAAAATATCAAATTAAAATTGAGAATATGTGTAGCAAAGTATTAGCTGTGTTCCTTTTGAGGTAAGGGCGTGGGCAATAGTATTGAAGCGCAAATAATTCGACGCAATCAAAGAACTCTATATAGGTATATATGTAAGACATTTTTATACTATCGCTATCACTAGTAAATAAACCTTTCACGGTTAAATGACACAGCCAGAGGTGAACTTCCAATTTCAAGGCTTGAACAAACATAGTACATGATAAACATAAACTTAGATTTTCTTTTTATTCCTTTTTTTCTTATCGATTTATTGTATTTAACTATTTGTTTCTTACACCAAGTTCAGTATGAAGATTACTTGTTCGATCAGATGCACAAGCTGTTTTATCTCAACGTTTAGTGTTATTGGAATCAGTTGTTTCTGCCAGATCTAGCCGTTTTACTTTTGGTTATCTAGTTATGTTGTTTTACTTTTGCTGGTTTTTGCTCTTTTTAGTTAGTGTTGTGTATGTATGTGTTTGATAGGGGGGGAGGGGGTGAAGATGAAAAGCCTTTTTCGTATAATAATTATAAACTATTATGATTGATGGCTCTACCTAAGGATTACTCTACAAGATGTATAGTCTTAAAGTTTACAGTTTATTGCGTGTGGAAAAGACACTCTCTCCGCCTTACCATTAGAGTCTATATACGGACTTTCCTCTCGATTTCTGTGGTATGTCACCTTTACACATAGAAAGGTGTGTAATTGAAACGGTAAATAAGGAGACGTTAGTGCGAGTGACAATGTCAATTTACTCATAGAGATTGATATCGCACCAGCCTCGCTTAGACTGTTTGCTATGTACCCTTGTCACTCTCTGAGGGCCACCATATACCGTACATACCCTGTCATTAAATAAAACAAACTATTCAATATAAATAGTTAAATACTCCACAGAACCTCACAAGGTCTGTATTTTTTTTTAAACTTGATCTATACCTGTGATAAGGTTACAGCTTATATTGTCTCTATTCTATCTAATATTTTATACATTTTTTCTTTTTTGTCATTGCAACATCGATAAAATACATTATTCTTTGAACAGTTAGGTTTGTGGAAGTTCTCGTCTCGAATGATAGGGTGACAGGGTTAACTCATTAAGGGAGTGGCAAATTAAAAAAAACCCATTGTTGGGTATGTCCCAATGTAGCCGTGATGGCGTTACGGTTGTTCTGTTATTGAAGACCTGGCACATTGACCACTTGCTAACGATGGTCCACTCGTGCAGGTGTGAGGCCTTTGTCCTCCCGACCAACACCTACTCATTGCACTCTGCTCATGCATAGATCGATTCCTTTATTTGCCGTTTCTTTTTTCCTCAGCCAGACAATGGCTTTGTATCGCCCTTTTTGAAAGTTTAACACGGGAACAGTTAACAATGATTGTCGGCTACTTAAACGTCAAGAAGAGGAAGGGTTGCGAGTCTATGTCACTGTGAATTGGAACATCTTCACTGTATGGTGAAAGGCCAGAATTTGTCAGTTTTAAAACACAAACCTCATGAGATCATATTATTCAGTGAGATGATCTTTATAGGCCAAAACAAGAAGCACCACACAGCACCTTCTCCAATAGTTAAGTTTCATTTTCTCGGTCTAACCAAATATCAAAATATATTTTTGCTTAGCACACAACAGCACAATATTTAATGAACCCGCTATTTTTAGAGCGAATGAGTTTGTCTTTATGTAATTAACATAGTCGGTGGTAATAACTAGGTATATGTATTCTTGTGAGGTCTAAGTAAACTCTGAATGGGGACACATAGGCATTGGAAGCCATATCAGTATCATTGGGGGAGGTGTGTGCGCCCTGTAATGTCGGATAGACCATTGTCTGAAAGGTGTTAGAAGATATAGATCAAAGATAAGATAAGATAGATTTGTCAGGAAGATCCTAGGTCAATTCCCAGGTTTTATAGACGCGTGCTTATCCCCTTTATCTGATCCTGGTGACTGATAGAGCGAACAGAGATTCACTGGTAATCTACCATTAGCTTTCTACGCATTTTCTACGAATTTTACTTGAAAATAATGTTTTCTTTTACACCAAGTATAATTTTTGCTTTAGGAGTTTTATTTTCTTATACTATGCCCTCGTTTGTATAACTTATAAACCCTAAACAATAACTTTATCAAACCTTCCAAACAATTTTATCAAACCTTCAAAGCATTTTTATCAAACATCCAAAAGAACTGAATCAAACTTGTTAAAGATGTGAGGAATTCAATTAACTTTCCCAAAGATTTTCTGAAGAACATTTTTAAGAGAAGTTTGACTTAAATATAGTTCCTTCCCCAAGCATAATTTATGCCAAAGTAACTTTATTTTCAAATTGTAATGCAACGGCAGCGATATTTATACAACCTTTCCTTCGTGATTTAGTTTATCGCCTTCCCCAATAACTTACCATCCCGACGAACGTTATCAACTCTCTCAAAGATTTCAATCACGCAGGGGACAGGGGACGCTATCTACATTTATTATTTATCATTTTTAATGAAATAAATGTAATCCTAACCAGTATTGATGTATTCACGACAAGTATTCCGCTTTAGTCACAAATCTAATAGATAGCATGTATTAAGGTCTATTATCAAACATTTGAAGAGGTCTGTTTCTTTCAGGAATTATATTCAAAACAATAACACGGAAGGGACGGGAGAGGGGGGGGGGGGGTACATGCTTACTTAAAATGCTCAAATTCCTAATTAAGTTCCAGAATTTTCTAATTAATTTTTAAAACGCCGTCAGTTTTAAAAGGTTAGAATAATTTATGTTATTGTCTTTGTCTTCAATCTGCATGACTGCTCGGAAAGAGTAGATAAACGTACAATTATTAAACTACTCAGCTAACGCACTGATATATGGACAATGAACCTTCACTTGTATTTTTCATTGTTAACCCTTGCTTCACTAAGTCCCGGATTTAATTAACGTTTATGTCAGTTAACTTGCTTATAAACTCACAGAATATAATAGCAGAAAGAAATGTCTGCTGATAAAGCTTTTCTGAAATAAAAGACTTTAGAACGATTAAAGAATATTCAGTTCGTATTGATGCTGTACGTCTTGTGGGGTCAGTATACAGTGGTTTAAAGAATTGTAAGCACACATTTACAGGTTATGTTTGGTGTTTGATCATTATTCAAGATTGACCGTTAAGGCACGGAAGTTCTTAATTCACTTTGCTTAAAGCTTGAAGAGTTCAGAGCTGCTCCGTCTTCAAAAGTATTGTAAGCCAACAAAAGTCGATATTCTGAATTTACAAAACTATTTTATTCAATTCACTACTCTTCAAATTTTAACACATTTTAATTGAGAAATGCGATTTTTGGGTAGCTTTGTCTTGTGGAATGTGTACCCACTTAGTGTTCATGGTTTGTACGGGGTCTGATTTCAATGTGTATGTTAGGAGAGGTCAATCGTTGGTGGGTAAAATGTCTCCTGGAGCCTTGTGCCTTGCGTCTCTCAGGCGATCACAAATCACCTATTACAAAACATATCTTCTCCACTTGGCCATCGAGATCTATTGTGGACATGCTACCGAGAAATAAGATCAAACTAGTTCAAACAGCCGGGGTCAACCTTCATAATTCAGGCATTATTACGACATTAAGCCTAGAAATCTAATTCTCTGTGATAGTTTATTGTACTGGGGAGCTTTAGCTGCTAAAGTAAAACCATATCAGTTTTCTCCATGGCGTGTGATCACTATAGAATTAAAGTGGTTGTATTGTTGGTATATATATATATATATCGTGACGAAGAAGCGGCATGCATTTTGTAGGTCACAACAGAGAAAATAAACGGATAGTTAAGATGTTTCGGGTACAAGTTTCAACAGGGACTTTTAAGAAAGTGTTGCATAATCATGCATTTATGCAATCCGTAGAAAAAGATAAAAGCACAGAAGCCTTAAGTGAAATTTAGGATTTAAAAAATGGTATGCAATCCAGGTGATCAGGGTTTTAGGGAATGGGGTAAAGTGGGAAAAAGGGGGGGGGGCGTTTTGTCCATTTCCTTACTCTTTTCTGGTAACACACATGTATACACCTAATTTGCATATATGCAAGTGAGTTCGAGCAATAGAAACAAATTATATTTTGAATATAAATTTGTTGCATCACTAACGAAGGATATTGAATTGGTTCGTGTATTTGTGTCTTTTATTCATTATACATTGTGTTCACTAACATCTCTTTTCGTGCTGCAGACATAAACGAATTATAACGAATTTTCAATGTTCCAGCCTGCAACTGTAACCTTCACGCTCGCCAGTGTCGATTCAACATGGAACTTTACTCTCTCTCTGGTTATAAAAGTGGTGGCGTCTGCCTGAAATGTCGGCATAATACTGCCGGTAAAAACTGCCATTACTGCAAAGAGGGATTTTACAGAGACTCAAGCAAAGCCATACATCACCGAAAAGCATGCAAAGGTAAGTCAGTTTATACCATATTCATTTACCATATTGTTTTTGTTTTGTTGGGAGTTTTGCTTTGAAATTTGCGGAAATCATTGTTTCCCCTAAAGTAGACTAAATCTGAAAATGTTTGCTTTTATGATTTATACTTCATTTCATTTATTTCACCAAATAATAAAATACAATAATAAATTATAATTGGTATTTTTACGAAAAAAAATATATATATTAACTATTATAAATGTATGTATTGAAAAAGCGATAGCTTAATTCTAATTTGTTGATTATAATTTATAGTGATAATAAAATAAGATATATATGGATGTCCTTGGCGGGAACAGAAACCCCTAAGGGCTTTTTTTTTTATCCCATTTCGGTAAGCACTGTCTAAATATTAAACCTTTAAACGATACCGTTTTAGTCTTGGACATATTTTACGGCTCACATGATAAGTTAAACTACCGAGTAATTATGATGCTACGTGTGCCTCTGAAATAAAAGCTAATGTAAGTTCCCCGTTCAAACATTTCATTTGACACAGAGTGTCCTTTTTTATTATGCTTGGCTTAAATGTTGACTTGGTGTTTGAGATGTGAGAATATATCAATTGTATTTAAGAGTATCGTATATTTCACGGATATGAAGTGAGTTTAACTGGAGTATGGTACATATTTAATCTTTGAAAATTTTTGGAATGTTTGCAGCTGAAAAACATTTTCCCCAAGGCCTAATGAAAATGGCGCACTGAAAGTGTTTTTATAACACAACAGAGTGCTTTATTGAGGTTATTAGACTATAAGGTAATCGAAAAGAGTTGTTTAGTTTTATAACTAACTGGTTGGTGTAGGACTGGTATATTGTATAGATTAACTACTCTTGACCTCTTGTATATTAAGACAGATTAATTGCTTAATATTATTGTGTGATAGCTACTGATTTAAAACTCTTGAGAATGAGTCACGATTTGATGAGGATATAGAAGACTGTCGTCTATGGGTTCTCATTCAACTAAAATGACAATAGCTCATGTATTAGTATCGCTTCATGGCTGTTTGAATAAAACGCGTGTATATAGTAGGAAAGCAGAGAATCTCAATTTTCAATGGTAATGTGCCGTATTTCTGTAAATTACTGGGTTCTGATTACAATGTACTGGAGTCTCTACAATTCTTCCAATATATGTGTGTTCAGATGCCGTGGGGTTCACTTCATTCTTGTGGGGGGGTTCAATTTGTTTGGAATGTGAAACCCAGGAGATCTGTCTTTAGTGAGAAGTCAGTGATACTCCAGGCAGACAGTCAGTATTATCCGATATTAGTTAACATTGTCACATCCACAATCAAGCTATAATCACACGCAGATTCAATGAGCCACGAAAACACATTAAGTCAATCGACATTCTAGAACATTAATTTGAGCTAAACTGGCCATCAAAAATTCTCAAATAAGTTATGCAAAAAGTTCCAAAAGTGGTGTTCGTGGGGCAACTTCTCTAATTCGTAATTGTTGTTAAGTCATAGAGTACGCAAGAGCACATGTTTTGCACGTGTGGACGAGTTCAAATGTTTGACCTCACATGATGACAAGTAAACTTGATGAAGAAATAACTTTAGAGACTTAACAGCTGTGACTGCCTTATCGCCTACAATCAATCACTCGTATAAACTGTGAACACATCCTATATATTATGTGTACCATTGCACAAATCCTCGACTTGATGACCACCAGACTCTTTAGATGGCCGTCAACATTCCAACGATCCAGAGTTCCGAAAAGCGAAAGTTACCAGCATTTTCAGGGGAGGGGGGGGGGG
>JARFOD010038828.1:0-20357 GCA_031763545.1 Mopalia muscosa | reverse complement strand
CCCCCCCCCCCCCCGCTAGGTCTTGTTGACAGGCACAGGAATCTTAACAGCGATGAAACGGTTTAACAAAAAAAGTGATTCACTATGCATCATACATCACATCATATTTTGTGTCGCAAAAATAAACTGTGTGCTTCAAAGTAGACAATTTTCAGCAACTAGTTGGAAGCGACAATATTGAGTGACTTTGTATGTAACTTTTGCCTGTTTGGATGTGGTAGTGATGACTGATATGTAACATTAGATGGGGTCACGTCCGCTGGATTCTCGATATCACCGGTCTTTTCTACTGTTAATCTCAGCGATCCGGACAGCTCCATCGCTTTACGAGCAATAAATTACACCTTAACGTCCCAATCTCTCCCTTTTAACTCGGTGGATTCGATATGGTGTAACACTGTTCTTTCAGTTAAACCATAAATCACCTTTTATATTCTATGTTCGTGCTTAACAGTGTTATATTGTCTTATACTTTTTAAAAATATGGTGTACAATTTTTTAAAAATTTACCAAGGATTCGGCAGGGGGGCTTGACTTTCTCTATTGGCATTGTAACCTGTATATTCTCATATAGACATGAAGCCTGCTTGTATTTGGAGTTTGCGGATTAGACGGCCACAGGATGTGTCACTCTGTCGCTCTGAGATGAGAAACACCTTGTCCTCAACGATGTATCTCAGATATAAGAAAACCCAATGTCTACTGCTGTAACACACAGGTGGATGACTCAATAATCGGTTTGTTTGACTGTTTGAAGAATAATATTGGGATCAAAGTGCAACGTTTCCTTCTCGGCAGCCGGTGTAAGTCGAGGATTTAGAGAGCTAAGACAACACCTCGGCGCAATGTGAGACTGGAGAAAGGACTATATTTCAAGCTAACCACTTCTCAACGTCACTGACTTCAAACTGATCCAATCTGACAAGAGAATTGGTACTAATTCTAGACAACTGCCCTGGGTCAGCGCTCAAATAAACCAGTTATATAGTTAGCTAGGTTAATCTTCCGTTAGATTAGTGTGTTGTGTCTGGCATGAAGGCTAGCGTAATTCGTCTCCACGGGAGTCCCCCAATCTTTACCAAGGGCTACCGGCTAGTATATAGATTTACACAAACATAACGCGTCGGCAGATATCTTATACTGTATATAATTACCTCTATCTATCGAATTAAAGAAAACTTATATAGATGTGTTTAAAGACAAGTTGGCGACGGGTTTACACATGATAGTCTGGATATATGACCTCCACTACACACCCTTGTCAACAACATTTTTGACATGCTAAATATAAGATTAAATATAATGTTGCTTTTAATGTTATAAATATTAAAACTTTGATCAATCAAGGACTTTCTGTAGATATAAACGGTCTATTTGTAAACAAGATGCAAACAATTTAAAGCAGAACGTGACAGCCCAAATGCCTTCTGGAATAACCTGCCCGAACATAAAGTGTTTGATTCTATGGAGCACTAAATTGTCTTACCTGGTTAATGGAGCATTTTGTGGACAGGTTCCCTTCAATAAACCTTCACATTCGTTTATGCGCCTTTTTCATTTTTTTTTTTTTTTTTTCACTGATAGATAATTTCGTAGCTTAGTTTCTGTCATTTCAAAAGTTCACATTTTAGCCTACTGTAAATTGTATTGGTGTGTGTACAATACTTGTGCATTTTCTACTATGTGTGTCCATTGCACCAAGTGAAATGACATTCCAGAATTTAGCCTCAATCCAGTCATTCACATATGATGTTTATATCCGTTTAAAAATAAACGAAGGCAGGCGTGTGACCGATTGTCTCTGTGTTACCTTTAAACCTTGCTCGAATGAATTTACAATTTATTAACATAATAAAAGTTTGTGAATTTCTAGTAACACCAGGGTCTGAAACATCAAGAAGTTGAAATGTTTTACATCGGGTTGTCAAGTCTGGCTTCCACCGAATCTACCTCTTTCGCTGACATAGCTGTGATTCTATTGGTAGTTGACAAAGAACCGCTAAAATCGCTGTGTATTCGCCAAGCTCTCGTCACAGACTCCACAAATGAAGAATTATTTTGCGGTAAGACGGAGATGTTTGTATTGCATTGTAACCGTGATAGATACTGATACATAGTGACAAGTCTCTAACATTTAGCTGTCGTGACTGAGCATCTCTTGACGCCATAAACACTTGTGCTAATTTCTGCCCTATTTATGAAGTAGATGCGGAATTCTGGGTGAAGAGAGCAAAGGTCTGGGTTTCTACCAATTTAAACGCGATTCAGTCCTGCACATCAAACGAGTTAGAAAAAAAGGCATTAATAGAACTAGCTGTTAACTGTGGGGAATCGTCAAGAATAATAAAGTCGTAAATTCAGGGCTTTTTATTCCGATATCTCTTTCAACAGTGGCATCTGGTTTCAGTAGAGTGAGACACAATGAGTTGAATGTTGATGATAGAATTCTTTTGCTGAGACCTGTTGATTCACCAATTGAAATGTGTAACACTAAACCGTTTTCTGACTGAGCTCTATTAAGTCTCCCTAATTACTGGTTTACTTCTCCGGTTCTGAGGCACGCCACTCGAGGAGATATTTGTCCGACAAGGAGATCGCAGATCCATCCATACCGAGTTTGAATCTCTATCGACCTATCCTTTGATTTAGGCGAACTCTACCACAAACTGTGACGATCCCCACACAAAGAACCATCATAAATGTAACACTAATAACTATAAAAGTGTCCAAACATTCAGTCTTTCGCTTTGTTTACTTGTGGAGCATTGGACATTTTATAATACGCATACATGCAGTGTAATTCCGAAACAATACATTTTATAATACACATTTAGAATAATTCCGAAACAAGACATTTTATAATACACATATAGTGTACTTCCGAAATAAAACACATTGAAAGGCTGTTTATTTATGTTATCAGCTGTTCGGCTATAATGTTTTTGTAAGTTCTCACACTTTTATCGAGACAATGCATCGACACTGAAGTTGCAAGATACCGGAAACATAAACAGAGAACTGCAGAACACTGAAACTTGTTGTAGATGTGTCACCGGGCGATATTATTGTTTGATTGATAAAAAGGTCAGGTGAGAACAGCAGACGTATAATAGATAAGTCGGATATTGTTATTAAAGAGGGGTTCTGTTTAAAAAGAACACACCCCGATATAATAAATATTACATTTCGAATCGTTTCAAAGCATCAATATAATTTACAAATCTTCACCAAAACTTCACGTAGTATGGTTAAGTACAAAGGTAACTCATAATCTCCATGTTTGGAATGTGTGGGATCTGATGACCTCCATGTTTGGAATGTGTGGGATCTGATGACCTCCATGTTTGGAATGTGTGGGATACGGATGACCTCCATGTTTGGAATGTGTGGGATACTGACGACCTCCATGTTTGGAATGTGTGGAATACGAATGACCTCCATGTTTGGAATGTGTGGGATACTGACGACCTCCATGTTTGGAATGTGTGTGATACTAAGGACCTCCATGTTTGGAATGTGTGGAATACGGATGACCTCCATGTTTGGAATGTGTGGGATACGGATGACCTCCATGTTTGGAATTTGGGGATACTGACGACCTCCATGTTTGGAATGTGTGGGATACTGACGACCTCCATGTTTCGAATGTGGGGAATACTGACGACCTCCATGTTTGGAATGTATGGGATACTGACGACATCCATGTTTGGAATGTGTAGGATAGGATGACCTCCATGTTTCGAATGTTGGGGATACTGATGAGCTCCATGTTTCTAATGTGTGGGATACTGACGACCTCCATGTTTGGAATGTGTGGGATACTGACGACCTCCATGTTTCGAATGTGGGGGATACTGACGACCTCCATGCTTCTAATGTGTGGGATGCTGATGACCTCCATGTTTCGAATGTGCGGGATACTGACGACCTCCAAGCTTCTAATGTGTGGGATACTGATGAGCTTCGTGCTTCTAATGTGTGGGATATTGACGACCTCCGTGCTTCTAATGTGTGGGATACTGATGACCTCCATGCTTCTAATGTGTGGGATACTGACGACCTCCATGTTTCGAATGTGTGGGATACTGATGACCTCCATGTTTCGAATGTGTGGAATACGGATGACCTCAATTTCAACTCTGAGTTAAATTAATCAGCTCTGAAGCCTTTTTACGAACGATTCCTCAACGAAAATAGAATAATGTATTTGAAAGAAATACTTTCATTTCCTAGACAGATGTTTGCCATTCCTAGCTTTACGTTTAGTGTGTTACCTTATGATGTATATATTAGTCGCTGCAGAGTTGTTTAGTTTTGGTCAGACTGCAGGGCGTCCATCGATCTGATGAAACAGATATTCATGTCTACTACTACCTGTTTTTATTTCAGTTAAATAATTATTGGGAATCCATATGTTTGTCGTCCCTTCCTTTAAAGATAGCTCATGGAGGTATTTTTAATGTTGGTTTCAGGATGTGACTGTCATCCAGTTGGTGCCTTGGGGAAAACCTGCAACCAAACTACGGGTCAATGCCCTTGTAAGGATGGAGTAACGGGCCTTACCTGTAACCGCTGTGCCAAGGGTTACCAACAGAGTAAATCGGCTATAGCTCCATGTATCAGTAAGTTTATATCTATATTACCTTCTTGTCTGGTTTTATTTACGTTGGCTGAACAGGTTCGCTCCTAAATGTCACTTCAATGTCTGTATAACGTCAATTTCTATGTTTAACACAGTCATTGCTTTATTGTTTACGTCTCATCTCGATCAAAATTTTAATAATTTAGTAAACACATGGTAAATAAATCATAGAAAATTATTAAGAACCAAATATTCTGTTTGACAGCCAACTCAGGAAATATGTTTGTTAAAAGCACCCCAGTTTTGTTCAATAAGGTCCTATAAATGAATTATGTACTCTATATTGTTGCCATGTATATGTGTCGTCATGCATGTGCTTTACTGGGCTTTTTAAGGCACCTCAATATCGGTTTAATGGGCATGAAAAATGTTTGTTCTTGATGCTGCTTTTCTGAGGAATGAAACCGATTTTAACATTATAAATTAATAGTGAATTTATACATTAATAGTTGTATGCCCGCATGTCCTAATCACTTTAATGTGAATATAGCTCTGTTTCTGATATGTGTTTGACTTGATTTTGGTGAATGCATAGCTAAATAATCTAACTCTGAGACCTTTACATGTTCCTCTAACTCTGAAACCAATACATGTTCCTCTAACTCTGAAACCAATACATGTTCCTCCAACTCTGAAACCTTTACATGTTCCTCTAACTCTGAAGCCTTTACATGTTCCTTTAACTCTGAAACCAATACATGTTCCTCCAACTCTGAAACCTTTACATGTTCCTTTAACTTTGAAACCAATACATGTTCCTCTAACTCTGAAACCAATACATGTTCCTCTAACTCTGAAACCTTTACATGTTCCTCTAACTCTGAAACCAATACATGTTCCTCTAACCCTGAAACCTTTACATGTTCCTCTAACTCTGAAACCAATACATGTTCCTCAATCTCTGAAACCATTACATGTTCCTCAATCTCTGAAACCATTACATGTTCCTCTAGCTCTGAAACCAATACATCTTCCTCCGAAACTCTAACTCTGAAACCTTTACATGCTCCTCTAACTCTGAAACCATTACATGTTCCTCTAACTCTGAAACCTTTACATGTTCCTCTAACTCTGAAACCAATACATGTTCCTCTTACTCTGAAATCTTTACATGTTCCTCTAACTCTGAAACCAATACATGTTCCTGCTCTCAGAGCTAAAGGGGAACAGGAAGCCGATCGGTTTGTGGTGTCTGTGTTGCGTCGTGTTGTTGTCGTCCTGTATTTGTCCTGTCCTGTCTTTGATTGTTGCCAGTTGTGTCGAGGGTGGTTTACTTCACCCATTGGGCTGGCACATTGTCATATAAGTGAAATACCCTTGAGTACGACGTTAAACCCCAATCAAACAAACAAATTTAACTCGGAAACCAATACATGTTCCTCTGACTCTGAAATCTTTACATGTTCCTCTAACTATGAAACCAATACATGTTCCTCTTACTCTGAAATCTTTACATGTTCCTCTAACTATGAAACCATTATATGTTCATCTCACTTTGTAACCATTACATGTTCCTCTTACTCTGAAACCAATACAAGTTCCTCTAACTCTGAAACCATTACATGTTCATCTCACTTTGTAACCATTACATGTTCCTCTAACTCTGAAACCAATACATTTTCCTCTAACTCTGAAACCATTACATGTTCCTCTAACTCTGAAACCATTACATGTTCCTCTAACACTGAAACCATTACATGTTCCTCTAACTCTGAAACCATTACATGTTCCTCTAACTCTGAAACCATTATATGTTCCTCTAACTCTGAAACCAATACATGTTCCTCTAACTCTGAAACCATTACATGTTCCTCTGACTCTGAAACCATTACATGCTCCTCTAACTCTGAAACTATTACATGTTCCTCTGACTCTGAAACCATTACATGTTCCTCTGACTCTGAAACCATTACATGTTTCTCCAACTCTGAAACTATTACATGTTCCTCTAACTCTGAAACTATTACATGTTCCTCTAACTCTGAAACCACTACATGTTCCTCTCACTCTGAAACCATTACATGTTCCTCTCACTCTGAAACCATTACACGTTCCTCTAACTCTGAAACCAGTACTTGTTCCTCTGAAACTATTACATGTTCCTCTAAAACCATGACATGTAAATCTCTTACTCTGAAACCACTACACCCATATCCTACTCTGGAACCGTTATCTCTCACCGTGGAACCATACCATCCATCTGTAGCTCTGAACACATTACATGTTCTTCTAACTCTGAAATCATGAGATCTATCCCTTAATATGAAGAAGCATTACATGAACAATTACTTCTATCTCTTACTCTGAAACCATTGCCTGTATCTGGAACTCCGAGCCCATTATTCTATTTTTAACGCTGGACCTATTACTTGTGTATGTTACTCTGAAACTTACGTGTATCCGTAACTCTGAAATCATTGCGTTTATTTCTAACAATCAGCTGTACAAATTGGATCATCTTAATACCTGACCACAGGTGTGTCTAAGATGTATGTTTTGTTGTGAGAAAATGTAGCCCAAAGAACGTCTGATACATGATATTCAGACAGATAGACGTATATTGGAATGTTCCGCAATCAACATTGTGCTTGGTTAGCCAGCTTACAATGAACTATTTCTAGCTTGATCAATCAATCTTACAAACTTGATGTCTTCTTTGTCATTTGATGAAACTGGCCAGCTGGGTTTATACTCTTTGAAATGTGATAGTAAGAGTTACCTTCTGGGTATAGCCGTTTAAGATCGATGAGGTAAGACTGTACTAGTCATTACAAACACACATCAAAGTCCAGCATCAAGCCCTCAGCTTCAGACAGATGTTGGCGCACTTAAAAACAATGAGAAACACGCGGATGTAAAGAACTTTCCTGTGTACAGCACCTGCTTATTCCAAACACATACCCGTCCACTGCTCTTTCTTGGCATGTTAATGTTTTAAGTACTTTCCGGTTTCAAATTGCAGTTTTTTTTCACCTTATGTTGCAGCGTGCCATTTTTAAAATCTTGATTTATTGATGCGTTTGAATTCCACATGAACAGCTGGAGATTAGCATTTTCTACAACATTAAGTTTAGCTCAAACCAATATATTTAAAAAAATTTTTTAACAGAAAAAACAATTGCTATCAAAAGACGGTTAGAAAAAAAATATATATATTTTGTGAAATAACAGGAACCAGACTAAAGTATAGTGTGGTGAACACAATCACGTAAACCCCCAGTATCTAACCACTAACCTTTGACATCTGGCACCAGCTCGTAAATACTGCACCACTCGGCACGTATCAAAACCAGCATGGCACAAACTGCATGTCAAACGACTAAACATTGACAACTTCACGTCTTCACAAAGTTTCAGGAAACCCTCCAAAGATAGCCAACACAACAACAAGAAAAAAGGGATATGTTACCAACGTTGTGGCCACAAAAAGTTAGTTCCATTTTTCTTAAGCATGCTGGCAGCAACCTTTTTTCCGTTGCAAAACTGGAAGTCAGCGTCCATGACCGTACAGAGCTAAGGGCGATCGAAAGAAAGCAGACCTGTTGTAGTGTGTGATGTGCGTCTTGTGACTGTCCTGTATTGTATGTTTGTTTCTAGTGGTGTCGAGGACGGTTTCTTTCTGCCATTGTTCGGACATTTCCTAATATTGACGAATCAACGCTAAGTACGACGAAGCTAAATCGCAGTCTAACAAACAAACAAACAAACATTACTGTATCATAATTTGATGGTGTGCCAAACATGTGCATGATGTGAATTATAGTCTCGTGGTATTTCATTTATTTTTAGTAAACGCTTTAATTTTGTTCAAAAGATTGACATTGGTTAAGAAAATGTTTTGTAGATAACAAAAATAACGAAGAGTCTTAATAGGGTTTAAAACAAAG
Organism: Mopalia muscosa; assembly: GCA_031763545.1. Classification (NCBI taxonomy): domain Eukaryota; kingdom Metazoa; phylum Mollusca; class Polyplacophora; order Chitonida; family Mopaliidae; genus Mopalia; species Mopalia muscosa. Next base: position 11,828 of record JARFOD010038828.1, on the reverse strand, counting down.
GTCTGTCCATCATCATTCTATTGGAGCGCTGAGAGATGGTGTTTGAGTTAATGTAAGCTAGTTTGTCTCCATGCTTTTGCAGCCGTGAAGTTCAATCGGTGGTCCTGCATTATGCCTGGATCATCAACAGTAGAATACATGTTGTTCTGAGGAGTTCATACTCGCTATTGAAACTTTCATTAATGGAACCTATGGCCATATTCACCTCTTTGAGGAGTGCAATCATTGAGGAAATATCGGCAGACTGAGCCCTCAGATTCCCCAACCCTTCCCAAGTGTTTCCATGATTACTCTCTTATCCCAGGCCTTTCAATAACTACCTCTCCAATACCGATTGTATTTACTCTTCACCGTTCCAAAACCCCCAAGCCATGTTCGTCGGTGAAGAGGCAATGTTTCACCTTCTTGTGGATTTGATTGAGCAGACGACCGCAATATCCCTCTAGGTGGTGCGGTCAACACGCGCCGGTCAGAAGTTCACAAAATAGAGAAAAGTAGTATCTTCGAAGTTTAATCGAACATTCTGGTGTATCTGAATGATGTGCTGGAAACTAAATCAATTACCAGAACATATTGTAGAAAGAAAAATTGCCGTATCCGTATTTTTCTGTATTTTTTGGGCTCCCGGCTGTTGGCACTTTGGTAGGCAAACGTTTTTTTAAGATAACACACTTTCCGAAGCCATCTGCAAGGCAGTATTTGCTGTAATAGTTGAACATTGTTGGCCATGCTGGCTTAACTATGAATTCCCCTTGCAAAGCTGTAATTTTATATAAGTTTTTGGTGCGGTTGATCAGTTTGCCCTTTTAACAGCAATATGGAATATGGAATATGAAACGCCAATTCCAGTGATAAAACTAAAAACACAACACCCTGATGTTATTGTTTTCATTCCCTTGTTAATTTGTGTCTGAAACACAAAAGTAGTAAGTAGCATGAACGTCGACAAATGATTTTCTTGAGGCCAGAACCCCTGCACGCTACGTACATTTTTAGAATTCCTCATTCTGTAGGGTTGGAAAAATATTTACTCACGAAATTAAGCAAAAACACACGGTATTACCTGCTTCCGTGTTGTGTTATTGCGTACTTGAGGAAAATCAGAGGTTTCGGTAAATGAAATGCAGTTCAATGAAGTGGTAATTTCCTTAATTTTGGACTAAATCGCAATAATGTAAATAATTTGCCAATCAACGGCTGATAAAATCTTGAAAGCCGCCTTAAATTTCAAACTATAGCCTTCGTTTATACTATTGGTAATGGTACGTTTAAATAGCAGCATGTCTCAGGGTCGTTGCAGAAAATGTTATTAAAACAATTGTCGTCACAATGGTAACCAAATTTGTTCTTCCCACGGCCTTGTAGCTAAACTGTACCATGGTATGTCGCAGACCCTACCTGTATGTTATTGGCCAGGTGTGAAAGAGGGCGGTAACTTCAAAGCCCGTTGCAAACAGTTGTGGTTTTCTCAACTCTGTTGTGTCAATTACTTTATGCAAACATTGACAAATAGCCACCATGTTTACACAGACTGCAATGGTAAAGCAAGGCCGGCAGAAACTATCGGATTCAATGCAACCCGTATTGGTTCACAGTTATTATGTGACAAGAAAACAATCATTTGCTAAGAAAAACCTATTATATATTAGATAGATTATCAGTTACGCATGTACACATTACGTTAAAGTACGTAAGTAGCATTATTTCGTTAGAACCGTTGCATAACGTTACTTTGGTCAAAATTACCCAATTTGATGTTAAATTGGCCTAAGCGGGTATGTGCCATGTAATCTGTACAAGTAGGTATAAATAACACATCTCTGATAGCCAGGCTTTCGAGACGATTTGCGATACACATCAGATCACGTTAACAGCTATTTGTGTTCCGAACCCATGATCTAAGCCTCTCGAGAGTCTGGTAATCAAGCGAACAGAACTTCTGTTACGTTACTTGATGAACGTCCTCTAAACGGAATAAAAGTTCCCTTAGTTTCTTTCGCTTTTGAGATACCGATCCTCTGAAATAGCGATTGGAAGCTTGACAATTATTGCTTTTTCTAGCCTAAATCTCTAGCTCGTTTACACCAAAGAAAACAGCGAGGTTATGGAAGGGGATACAGTGGAGAACATTTGTCACAATCTCTCTCTGCAAAGTCTTGGTGATAATATCTACAAAAAACAGCAGCTAACCAGTTACTACCAAGAAAATAAACAGTTGGCGGAGAGTGGCCCTGTTCGGTGAAGTTGAGATAACAATGATTCTCGCAGGTTTCTGCTCTAAGATTTGTCAGCACTAACAGCTGATCATGCTCGACTTACTCGGCCCTTTATTACACACAGGCTAATAAAAACTATTTCCGTAAGTTAGAATACACATGAAAAATATACTGATGTGTTTACAGTGTGGGAATAGGTGTTGAGAGGTTGATAATGCTGTCATCGCTCTACGCTTATTAAGTACCGACAACTCCACGTTAATGGACTACGTTGACATAAAACTTGTCACGGGTTTGAATAAAGCTGTCTCATTCATGTACTGTTATTTTGCTTTAATTATAAACGTATGAGCTCACTTGTTGCCGTTTTTCGTGTACATCTCGAATAGGTTCACATTGTCAAAAAACATTCCCTGTTCTCAGTGTACAATGTCATCCGTGATATAATAGTTTTTGTTTTACTTACAAATCACTGCATCTCTTTTATTACTGCTATTGTTAGCAATATGGAGATTTAAACATCATATTTTTTGTCGTTTATATAGTTTATATTCACAGTATTTTGCGTAAGATTCTTTCTTAGTGTCAATATTGAAATATATTATCACTATATTTTATATATTTGGGTGGCTTTGGCTGAGCGCTGACTCGTCCAAAGCTGTAGATAAACTCACAATTTTAAAGTTCAAATACTAAACTTGTCACTTTGCTTGAAGATATAATTATTTCAATTTTGATCCCAAATTCGACTATATTTTCCCACCAATAATAAAAGTTTGTGTTCTCTTTTTACAGAAATTCCTCAAGTATCTACCCCTAATCCTAGTCACAGACCACCAGGTAAGACAGACAGCGGTAAGTTTGTTTGCTTATATATCTGCTGAAATAGTCATTTGTCAGATTAAACTTGATAGTATGTCATGGTACTGAGCGATATGTTATGCCATTTCGGCTCATTACATTGACTTTCAATTCAAGTACGACTTTAAAAAACATATGCACTGACTCAAGATCCCCTGAAATTGACCCGCATATAATAACGCAGTTCTACCACACTAGCAGCCTTCGTAGGCCTACTCCTGTAAAACAGCGGCATCTGTGTAGCTTTTTACCATACTTATAGAAAAATGATATGAACAAACCAAATGAAGCGCCATTTGTTTCGCATTTTAAACTTGTCTTCATCGTGGAAACTCATATTGATTTCATTTCCGCGAACTAGGATACTATAGCGACAAGGAATGAAAAAGCCCAAAGATCCTAAACTGTATCAACATACTTCAAATCTCTGTTAAGACGAGAACAGAGCTTGTATCGAAGCAGGAGACGGCAACATACTAGAGAAGGTTTATTTGATAAATTAGCGTTGGGTATCAAGTAGGGTAGTGTTATGGCGGTATAGAGCAGAGGTTATAGCAGGGTTCAATGTAACACCCACCCAGTTCACCAAACACAAACTATCTACAGTAAACAATCCTGTATACAAATGACAAAATGCATATATTTCAATTTGGCCGGATTAACGCTCCCCTACATATTGTTGTACGTGGGAATATTTTAGTTGAATTTCCCGTGTGTGTTTCATGGACAATCGAGATTTCTTTACCCAGGACCACCTGCGAATTACAAATGGGTTTTCTCCGTGATGTTTCCAGCACATTGGTCCGCACCTACTAGAATTTCTCTCTTTGCTTCTCAATCGGCATTCTTTAAAACACATATCCTCTTCAAGTCGCATTGTTGCACAGATTTATTCTGCACACTTCAAATTCAATAGAGGTTTGACTGGATCATTAAAACTTGTCTCAGTAGTATATTTATGCGGCGTGATTGTTTCCTTTCCCTGGTTTTCCGGTATTAAAGAAGGAGAGCGCACATAGCGGTTTGTTCAAGTTAAGACGAACGACTGGTCTACCTTGTGTAAATAGTATCATAGTGCTAAAGTCGTCAGTCCTACCTGTCGAGAAACCATTCATTGCAATCTATCCTTTGACACTGCCTTTTGGTAAGCTTTGACACCGAGCCTGACGGGTAAAGGGGCAAACTTGTCACTGGCTGAATGGCTGGTTTGTCTGAAGGATGCCACATTCACACACACCTGGCTCTCTCCACTTTCTTTTTCCATGACATCTAGGCGTAAACTTTACACTGACCAATAAATTTTACTTTTTGACTGAAAACGCTTAATTTCGGTTTATCCCTACAGTATGAAACGGCAAAAACTTCTTTACAAAATTCAGATTGAATTTTAAGATTTTTGACAAGTTTGTTTTGATGTCATGATTAGGTTACCTTGTTCTTTGACCCTTCTCTCTTCTGATGTCACGATTTATTTGAATGATCCAAGCTGTGAGGAGGGATTAAAGGAAAACAAAGTTAATCTGACAACTGATGTGATAAGGAAGACGCCTTGGACAGTTTTCGGTCTCCAGGCTTGAGTAGCCAGATCACAAATTCGCGCTGACAGTTCACCGTTCACTGCTGTCACACATTAACAAGTGCTTATATTTCTACCGAGAAGTTCAGCTTCACTCAAATCGTATGATACAGGCCCAATGCTGAATTCACCCATCCCTTGCACAACTATTTGATAAACTATTATATGTTATTGCAAAGAAAATTATTTCTAGCAGACATTTCTAGTTCGATTAAGCGATGCTTGTGGGTAAAAGGGCTGGCGGATTGCTTTGGTAAGACAGGTTGTGAGATTCTCTATGAACCTAGGAAGTCTACATCTGGTGGATTCGGATTAGGCTGTGCAATGACTATTGATCGAATCCTGTCCGACAACTCAAGGAAAATACACTATACAAACAGAGTATAAAATGTCAATTTTCCGCTTGCTAAACAGATCATTTCACAGTTTTCCGCTTGGCTAATTCTAACGAAGGAAACTTCAAACAAGCTTTCCAAACCTGTTAGGTGGACGTTAGTATGTCTTTGTGTTTCTCCTACAGTCACCAAACGTTGACAGCAACACCACAATATGAGCTAATGTTAAGCTCTGTCGAATCTTTTATTCAGAGACAAGGACAGAACTGTATTCAAACTGTTCAACATGTATCCAGCTATGTGCCCAATTGAAGATCAATTATTATATAAAATTACAATTCTGTTCCAAGTATATAATAAGTAAATTAATATTTATATATATATACAAATTTTGTTTCTTTACAGATGACTGTGACAAATGTAAATCCAAATCGAGAAAAATAAAATTCAAGAAATATTGTAAACGAGACTTCGGTAAGTATTGATATATTCGCAATTATTAGCACATCTGTTCTAGAATCAGAAAATTTTAACAAATGAATTGGGTGGTAACCAAGATTTAAATATATTTAGTTATTTGTTCTTATCTGCCACAAAAAGTATCTTTATTGGTAAAGCTATCGTCTGAGAACAGACTGATATTCTAGAATGTTGTTTCACCTGTGAGTCTGTACCTGTATCTAAACTACCCAACAACACACCTGATGACCGGGGTGATTTCTGGTTTCTATCATTAATTGAATCGCTTGTAAAAAGAGCTCTAAGTCCAGGTATTCGAGAATCTTCCCGCCCTTCAATTGCATTATCCTTTATCGTAGTCACTTTCTCCGAGCCCTAGGTTTTCTACAATAACCTTTAACCAGGTACGTGATAAGTACAGAAAGGGAGTAAATCCTTCTAGCCGGAAAATACCATGTGAATTTGGCCGGCGTGATAATTGTAACACTGGCTTGTCGACACTTTACTGGTTTGTGCTCACGTCCAGCCTCAAGCTATGTGTACAGGTCGGCGGGTCGTCCAGCAGCCAGCAGATCCTAAGCAACACCACAGATTACACGGCAATATTTTGTGAATTTCTCGAATATCGTGCGCTTAGGCGGTGTGTTGTGACACTTGTTAGGATCGCCGGGGAGTATAAATCCGAACAGATTCTGTCTTGACAGTCTTAAATCTATCCATGTTTGCTTTAAGTCTGGTTGTATTGTTGAACAACATGTCTGACTAGCAAGATCTTGTATTGGAATCTAAGCTGGGCTCATTCCACCTTAGTGGGCCTCTCACATTCCAGTGTTTCCAATCTGCCCAAATAAACGGACCACACTTACAAAAAAATCGATTCTTCTTCAGGGTCCGATAAACTAAACTTAGGTGACCAAGTTTTGAAAAACGAAAACTTAACGAAAAAATAAATAAATAATGATCTGTATTTCTCTCAAAACATAACAATGTATTCATTTGTATATTTTAGCAATACAAGCCCATGTATTGTCCAGAGAAAATGTTGAAGACTGGGTGAAGTTCACAATTAATGTGTTGAGTTTGTATAAGAGAGGTCAGCAGAGAGTCAGAAGAGGGGAAACCTACCTATGGGTGCCACAAAAAGACCTAGCTTGCAAATGTCCCAAAATCCGACTGAGTCGCCGGTACCTTATTGTTGGCAAACAGCACCGTAATGATCATAGGCCTGGCTTTATCGTCGACCGGAAGAGTATTGTAATTAAATGGAAAGATCAGTGGCAGAGAAGACTCCGTAAATATGGAAAGAGAGAAAGGAGAGGAAGGTGTCGATAAATGGACGATGGGTGATATCGGAGACAAGCCGTGGAATAAAAATGGCAGGACTCTGAAGTGCTTTCTTGCAGATAATAAATACCTCAACTGACTTGAAGACCAAGATGTATCTATATATGTTGCACTATTTATAAGGTTTGGTCAGTAAAAGGTGTCTTCACACCTCTACTAAATTACAACATTAGAATTCAGTAGACAGAATTTTGTTGTGATTAAACCACTTGATGGGTGACGTCAATGACAATGTCCACCAGAATTCAAATAACAAGGATACATAGCGATGTACGTTAACAAGATAACTTGCCCTACAAGGCTGTGGGAGTATACCGGAAGACACAGTGGAGTGAAAGTAATACTCAGTTAAGTATAGCCTGTAGTTTTCGTATTGATTGTGACACTTTAACGTGCTATCGGACGAAAAGACAAGCACATATTCTAGCTCTATTAAAAATAATATGTTGATGAAATAAGATCGTCATCAACTACTAACTCTTACAAGGTATAATGACTGAATTGGCTGTGTTATGTTTGGACAAGTGGCACCTGTATTTCAAATAGCAAAAGTCCTTGAAAGATTGGAGAGTTGAAGGATGAATGTTTTAAAGTGAATACTACATCATTGACACGCAGAAGATCCGTGTTTCATTTAGGTCATTTATATGAGACCTGGATTTCCCCAGTCTGTTGTAAATCAGCTAATTTTGTATGAAATGGACAGGCGAATAAAGGGGTTTCATCCGAGGAAAGGTGCGTTTCAGGTGTATTAACTTTGTCCATGAACATGTTCATCCCTCGAAACTATGGTCAGCGGAATATCTAGAAAGCTTGTTGGTGTCAACATGGATATCAGGCGGAATCGGTGCATGCCTTTGACATTAAACATAAGAGGCTAGTCATCAGACGAGCATTTTGGTAAGGTAACGAAAACGAAAGCAGAATTCCTGTGGAAAAACATTAACCTACTGATTGGTGATAAGAAAAACTGTTCACTCATCAATTACTCAATACATGTTTATATGGGAAGGATATTTCAAATAGACAATGGACAAGATATACGTTATAGATTAAATGTAATTGAAAGTAACCTTATCTACTGTGCAGTGTTTATTGTTATTCATAAAACAAGAAAAAGATGCTTCATAATGAATTACTATATATGAGTATTGTCAATAGAAAACGATGTATTGGGAGAAACCCCTCCTATTTCTGCATGGGAATAAAGGCGTCAGTTTTACTTCCAGTAAAAACGTCATGATTTACCTTGCTCTAGCGGTGAGTTCTGTCATCTTTGAATTTGGATATCGTGCTAGTTTCAGATTCATAAATACATGCAGAAAATATTGACATTGCGATTTATCTTTATCGTAGCATTTATTGTCGTATTAAGTAGACTATACCGGAGATTTTACACCAAAAGTCTTCAACAGTTCAATAAAGTCTATGACAGAGATAATATGTGCTTTTAGAAATTGTCAACCTCTGGTGTTCCAAATAAACCCAGGTAATTGTTCAACGCGTAAACATTATCACAATGTTGAAGTGTTCCCCTGTTTTCGTCTTTATAATAGGCCTAAATATTTGCGAAAATTACGCTATCTAGAGATCTAAATGTTATTACTATTTCTTTATTCCACCCAAATAAACTTAAGTAATATTATAATCCTAATAAACTATTTGGAGATTGATATTTCTGCAAGCTCGTATTGCTCTTTCCCAATAGATGAAGATGCTTGGTGGGCAGTCTCAGGTATGTCCTGGGTTAATAACACATTGGTTGTATCGGTGTAATGGTTGTATAAATTACTATGCGTATAATGAAATACTTTAATAGTTTAATGTATGTATATTGTTATTAAAATAATTTGACTGTGTCCGTAGCCATGTGACTCTGTCATATAGCTTTGTGTTTGTGTATATGCGACCTGGAATGTATATGTATGTAATTATATACATGTTGTTGTTGTAGTAATAGTTTATATGTCCATCCTGCCCCGCCCCTTTCCCCGCCCATATGTGTCAGTCTTATCTTAAGTTGTATCATTATATGTATATTTATGTTATTTCTCTTTAGAGTCTATAATTCTGATCTCTACTAAATGTAACCAACAGACATAATCTGTCCATCAAATAAAACTACCCTAATCTCTACGAATCTCAATTTTACTTTTATCCCAAATTTAGGACTAAGTTTGAACATCGTTTTTAATGAGGCATATATTATTTCATGAAACAGTGGGTGTTCAGACGGCTTGCTGGTTAGTCATAGTATTTGAAAGACTCAGATCATGTAACTCATGTGCACCGAAATTGGACGCAGAGCTCAAAACTTGCATTTAGTACTTTTCCCGGCTTAATACAGGCTAATATCCCGATACTGTACGTTGAAATGAGGTAAACACGCCATTATTGTGTGTACACTTCGGTACCTTGTAATGAGGTAAACACGCCATTATTGTGTGTACACTTCGGTACCTTGTAATGAGGTAAACACGCCATTATTGTGTGTGCAATTCTGTACTTTGTAATGAGGTAAACACGCTATTATTGTGTGTACAATACTGTACCTTGTAATGAGGTAAACACACCATTATTGTGTGTACAATACTGTATTTGTAATGAGGTAAACACGCCATTATTGTGTGTACAATTCTGTACCTTGTAATGAGGTAAACACGCCATTATTGTGTGTGCAATTCTGTACCTTGCAATGAGGTAATGAGTTAAACACGCTTTTATTGTGTCAAATAAATGTAATTTACTCGCCCTTCTGCAACAACTCGATGCCATACTGACGGCTAATCTCGCCAACCACATTTTTAAAACTTTACAGTAGCAATGATATTCTGTTTGATATGTATGGGTTCCATGTTTTGTTAATGGGAAAGAAAAAAAATCAAATGAATCTCAATCTGAGGGTAATATATAGTCTGTATAATCAGGTGTTTAAAGCTTGTGGATAGGTTTTCTGGCCATGGTGGAGCCAATTAAATAGCTGACTTGGAACCGTATGTATGGTGGACATACTGTGCCATATCATTTATGTATCTATAACATTGATACTATTCAATTAATACTCACAACAATGGCCACCAAAACAGTACGTCTCTTAATTACTTGACAAAAAGATTTCTGTAAAAGGATTCCGGTAATACTTATTGAGTCAAAGATGGACAGAGAAAAGCGATATGAAAGGAACAGCTCACCAAAATGAGTTGTCAAGTTAGTCATCAAAAAAGCTCTAATGTCAGTATAAACGCTATCAATATACTCAGATTACCATTTGTCATAACTGCTGGTGACATGCTATCTATCCAGACTATTATTTTTATGCTTTCTTCCCCTTAAAACGCATACAATGGAGAGAATACATAAACAATCTGATTTATTATAATCCCATTCTAAATAAAATTGTCTATAAACCAATTTCATCTGTAGAGAGGAATTTAGAAAGAGGCTGCACGGTTTGACACTTGAACGTATTGCTTCGCGTTTTAAACGAAACTACTGGCGATGTAAAGTCGCGTTCTCTGTATACAATTTCTTTAACATTTAATTATAACATTATTGAACATTACCACATTTGACACATAAAAGCCGGCGAGTCCAGCTCGAAATGATACAGATAGATACACGTGTACGCTTTAGTTATGCTTCGACTTGGTCAAAAAAGGCTCCATTTCATATAATGATAAAATATGAGGACAGCTCAGGACGGCCTAGCATTGTAAAATGGAGAATCTATTTCCTGGATAGTTTGATTCGAAAGTATTAAGTGTCCATTTTCAGCTCACATTAACGCTTTGTGTATGTGCATGGCGTGATATCGTTCTTATTTAGATAATATTTGTTGTCGAGACTTAAACTCTGAAGTTATTTCTAGCCATTTCAGCTGAGATTGACTTTTTTGTTTAATTATAGCCTGTAGCTGATCTACCTTATTTATTACTGAAAAATCGAAAGTTTGAGTTAATCGAGACTATATTAAGACAAGGTGCAATTTCTCAATTGTAACAGTCAGGTTGAATCTGTTCCTTTTTATTTTCATTTTTTCTGTTTAACTTTGAACGGATTGGCATATTTATTTAACGATAATCTTTTCTGGAGATAGATTATAACTCAAAAAAATTGCTAGCAACGGCATCAGTGCCAAAGGACCTATAATCTGCGCAAGATAGCTGGCCTAAATAACTGTGCCGATTTTAATAGTCTATGTAATTCGATTAATTTAGCAATAGTGGAGAAAACATAATTTTGTGAGATGGTCTCACTTTCATATGTTTTTAAGTTGTAGTATAATACCCCCGCCCCATTTAGATATTTACTATTAAGCACAGACTGTACATTGACTTGTAACATACAACGGTATCGAATCGGTAATGTTCGCGTATACCTTCAGACAGACATGGATGGCCCGAGAATAAGACTCGCTTCCAATTTGTGGACATCTCCGTTGTTGTGGTACGGAAAAAGTAGCCTGCGGAATGATTTTATCGCCAACCGACTTACATACAAACACAGAAGAAAGTCACCAGATGAATGTAATGGATGTAAAATAATGAATCAGATATGTATTCCATATGAACAATGTCCTCAAGGCGTTAAAATTTTAGTGGAACAAAAATGTGGCTGTTAATTGTCATTATCTTAGAGTCAAAAAGTTGTGCGCGAGTACAGCTTATATGTAATTGCTGAATCTTTTTTGACTGGTATTTACGTGAACTTACCGTTTTTCAATCGCCTTCCTATGTCACTTAAAGTTCATTCTTTGTGAAGTTGTTTTTTATCTATGCTACGAGATAGCATTCCAAATGAAAACTTAAACTGTGCTAAAAAGAATGAACTTTCCCAAAGTCAATAAAACAAACTTTGCTACAAACCTATACATGAATTACACGTGATAACATTAACAGTGTGAGATCAATATAATATATATGAATAATTTTTTTTGTGTGTCTTTTAGAAAATGAAGATAAACAGTATTTTCGTTATTTTGGAATAACACTTTCTTAGTTAGAACATATACCTGTTCAGAAAATGTTGTAGGTTGAA
>JARFOD010038817.1:0-10325 GCA_031763545.1 Mopalia muscosa | reverse complement strand
CAATAAGATGATTTTTCGATTTTAATTGATTTACATCCCTGTGCCAGTGTGACTGCTTTTAGAAATATATATATACTCTTATCTTACCGTTTCATTAAGATGTGTATTATCATCACCAAATAAGTGTCCACACCATTAACACCCTGTTGGTAGACCCTACATTATGTATGGCTTGGCATCACTACACTCTTGGCTTCCGTCATCGCCGAGTCGTACGTAGTTCAGTAATAGATCTTGGCAAGTTGTAAACAAAACCATTTTGTAATCTCCGATTTTTACAGTGAAACAATCATTAAGGTGCACTACTGGCTTTATTATCATTTCTTCTAGGCAAAACATCACGTGGCATTAAAGATAACACGTTGACTGACTGCCTGTGCATCAATGGTTTGTATCAGTTGTATATATATATAACCTCAAATTCTAGACTTTGGCACTGTTATGTTGCACCAGCTTTGAATTTTCAAAGAACACGTAATAAAAGATTGCATATAAATCCTCCATACATTAAACATCGCATATAAATCTTCCATACATTTTGCTTTCAGTATTCCAAACAATATAAGTGGCCTCGGAAAAAAAACGAGGAATATTTGGCAAAAAGTGTCATGTGAAATTTAAGCTTTCACCATGGCTGTGTTTTAGTACTTTGGTTTTGGTTTCTTTGCTTTGTATTTACTTCCCTGTTAAGCCAGACAGACTCGATGCTAAGTAGCGTATTTATATACAGGCCTTTAAACCCCAGTAGGTTGACAGTGCAGTCCGTTTAGGTCAAACTTAAGACAGAACTGACAGTCTTCGCTGATAAGACAGAGATCAAAATATAATCTATGCAAATGGAAACGTTTTGTTCTCAGAGTTTCAGAGAAGTTTATTGTACGTGAGAGGAAACGGAAACACGGACAAATCGGCCATTTAAGTAGTATCTAACAATTGTTCCTTTATAAAACATTGGTGTTGAATATATATTCGGTCAATAAGATTTAGTCAAAAAGATCAAGCTTTCTCTTTAAATGTAGTAGGAATGCTTGTTTCTCTGACTTTCTGGCTTAAGTCCATTAAGCGACCGACCACCCGTACTTTCATCCCTAGCGCATTGTATATTATAAACTTAGCCAAAGCTTAATAATGCATGTCTGAGAATGTAGTTTAATTAAATGGTGACAAATTATGATATTCATTTCCTTTTTCTTTTCTAGATCTACCTTTGCTGTACCAATTGAAGGTTTTCTCGTCCCATTTTTTGGATCACTTATGGGAAATTGTGAATTTTAGCATTCCTAGTCCGTGTCCTAATTTATTTCCCCGGAAAAGACTTTTACCTTTTTTCAAAGCGAGGGAGATAACTTTGGCGGGAAGCAAAAATAAATATTTAGCTCCACGCCCCTACCTGCAGCATTGCTTTTGTTACACTGCATCGATATAAATTGTGGACTACCATGTTGCATGATCTTGACCAACCAGAATAAAACAGTTTGACATGAGGTCTGTGATTCAGACAAAACCACACAAAATCTATTTAAGTTCACTGACTTGGTTTGTGTCTTGTATATGTGTCTGTATTCTCGCATCAGACGATGTAAACCACTTTACTATTGTACAATTCGGCACGTAAGGCGATTATCTACAGCCTCTAGGTATCATGGGAGTAAGTCTAGTCCAAGAAGGTGTGAGTATACCTAATGTCGGACTGCGCAGGTGCGACTTCCTTCCCTTAACTATGAAGCTGAATCAAACTGATGGTGATTTAGTTTCTCTTCTCTTACATGATTCTCTGTGCCACCATGAAATATCCTTGTTTTTGGTATGCCGTTGAAAGAAACTCTTGCATCCGCTACAATAGGCAGTAATTGTATTAAGGTGTGTTTGTCACGGCTTTACGAGTAATTGTCCGATTGGGCAAAACATTTTCGCTGTCCCTCAACGACCCTTGAAGGAATGAAGCCAGTGCGTTAACAATAGCTTGACAGGATTCTTTATCAGGCCGGAATCCTAACAACAGCTTTCGTCTCCGGATAGTTTCAACCATCAATACTGTTAAACAAAATCGGAACTTCGCAAGATACGGATATCAGGAAGTAATCGATTAGTGAATAGGTGTCTTAATACAGAAAACTGTCACATTTCTATAGAAAAATTACAGACGTCTTCATAAAAAAAAGATTAAGAATTGAGAAATGTTCTTGGAATTGGTAGAAAAGAGCTGAAAAATAATGAATTTTGTAACTTACTATTCTATAAACACGAGAAATCTATACATGCGCCATTGTTAAATTAGCGAAATTATACTCATACATGGAAGAATCGCCGACTCTATCTGCATTAAATAGAAGGTCGTTCTATAGGACGAGCCTTTATAACTCTGACTGTGCCATATAGCGGATCCAGGTGTAGACAAACAAAGGTTTCCTATCTACGTTTTCAAAACTTATTCCATTATCTATGTAGCGAGAAGTTAAGTTGAAAGAAGTTCAAATAGCTTGTCTATCACATAACTATGTATGTATCTTTTCTGTAAAATAACAGGGAATATATAAATTCAAGTAAAATCAAACTCTTTTGATATTGTCGGAGGCAGATTTGATCGACATGAAGCAAGCCGATATTATATTAAATTGGACAAAATGGGGTAATTTTCGTTAATGATTGTGGCACCCCTGATTGTCTAATCGTTCTATACATACCATATCATTCCCTTCTCTCCAGATGTCCGTAGGTTACCCATGCCAACTTTAAATTAAGTTCTGTCAAGAAATTTGCCTCCGAAATTTTATTTTTTTCATCTTTAAATATTGACCTACAGTATTGAATAATACAATATGCCAAAACATTTGCTGAATGAGTTACTTCACCATGTTAACTGTATGTGACCATGGCCAGCTTTATCAATCTATATAAATTTTTGCAAATGTAAAAATATGTATGCCTCTAAGTATATACGGCATGAAAACTGCTCACTGTTAACTCGCTTTTCTGGGGAAGATTGAAATGGAAGCATTTTGTTTAGTATTTCTCTTGGGAAACAGTTTGTGTAAGCTCTAAACAACCAACACCTTTTCAGACGAACCGGGTCATATGAGTGAAATAAACTTCAGAATGGCGTTAAATCCCATTAAAAAAGAACACTATTCACTATCACGTGACTTGATATATGTTACCTTTTATTGGGGGCAAATTTGGACCATTCTGCTCCGGGTTTTGTCGGCAGATGTGTCCTGGTTTAGATCCCGGTGCAGGCGTGCGATGTAATCTTCCTTCGCACGCATAAAAAAGTATATTATAAAAATATAGAAAAAAATCTCGATCGTCTTCATTTTGTTTCAGGTGTTCCCGATTTGAGTCAGTCAAATAATTAAACTACCAACCTGCCAGTATTATTCTACATCTGCACTTTGCAAGCTGCTCTAATTTCTTGTATATATTTAAATCAGTATGTAAGCTTATTCAAGTATGTGGACCTATGGGGAGATGTTAATAAATATCTTCATATATCATCAATGAATCAATGCATGAACCACGTAATCAATACAATGAATCGATCAAGGAATCAATATTAAGTCAATGCAGCATAAAAGTTCTCTCGTGTCAACAGTACTCACCGATAGCTATAAAATTCTTGTACCAAACCATCAACCATCTAACACGCATGATCTATAAATTGAGCTAACACTGTCAGCTTCGACGAGGGGCCAGTTGCTCGTAAGGCGATTAGCTGCTAACGCCAGATTAAATGGCTAATATCGGGTAAGAGAGACCTGTAGCATGGCGTGACGTCATTTTATATCGGATTAATTTTAATAGCGCTTCCGGCAACTGGGCCCCGATTGAGAAAAAGATGATACAACTTGTACAAAACAATTGTTAGAAAGGGAAGCAAATAATAATTTGTTTTATTATATTTCAAACAAAATTGAGATATTACATGACGCCATGGTGTTCTCCTCCTTTATAACCCCAACAACCACCGTTAAATCGATAACCAGGATAAGATTTAATTAAAGCGTGGTGTTCTGATAGAATATAATTAGTTGTTATATCAAAGATCCATAAACTAACCACGAATTTATGAAATTTGAAAGAGATCTGGAAGGCTCGTTTACAGGTTACACACGTTGTCATCGTTCATAGCAAACAAGACATGTGAAGAGAATATATACTATCAGCTTAGGCTATTCTTGCAGATTTCTGCACTTGGAAAGTTAGGATTTTCTGTGAAAACGGCGAAATCCTGACAGCTGTGTCTGGAGAATTTGGCGCCAATAAGAGTTATGGCTGTGCTCGCTGGAGTCGAGTGACTTTATTGGGTTTGTCGTTACAGGGGAACGACAATATTTTAAAACGTGGTTTCGTCAAAAATAAGACAAAAAAGCAAGCATTTTTTAGACTTTTTAGTTCACATTTGTGAAACAGCAGTTCAGAAAGCATACAGAGGAAGCGTCTCAGCTCGACGTTGTCATTACATATATTCTTTTTTTGTTGAAGATCGGAAAGTGACAGTCTTGGAGCAAAAAAATATTCACAGTTCTTTTCATTTCATTCGGAGAGACCCATTAAAACACATCATTAATAGTATCTTTTAGCTCTTGTCCGTTCTGTTCAATCTCTCTCAAGTTTTGCAAGCAACGTGGGTCGATAGTGTATTTAATGTTCTTGCGAACTGTCTCGCCGTATCTCCTCCGCTGACTCCGTACAAATGCTTCAATAGTGAAAAAGACGGCTTGATGTTGATCTATGTAGATGCCATCTCATATCTACGCCGGATTTCGACAATATAATTTGTTTCGGTTTTCTGAGTCTGTAAGAGTTCAGAGTAAGCCCACTAGGACAACCGATATAGACCTGATACACCACACAAAAAAACTTAATGTCCGTGACGATAACTATAAATGCGACTATATATCTCACTTAACTAACTTTTCCACGCCATATTTCCGTACCAGCTATACTGTTTGTTTAGTTGATTGGGGTTGAACGTCGTCTTTTAAGGGTATTTCACTTATACGACGACGGATGGTCCGCTTCACACTTTTCCTTTCCTTATTACGGTGGGAAACCGGGAAGAAACCTCGTACTTGCCACCCCAGTACTTGCCGGAACCACATCATGTGACTCATTTATATACCCGATGGTCAACAGACAGACTCGATCCAGTGAAAGGTAAATTGGAATAGGATTAGGAAGCGCACGCGCTACCACCAAGCCAGGGTCGTACCAATTATTGCTATTCGCCACTTATCTGGGCACCGTTACTCAAAATTAAGATATGTTCCTTATAACATATTACAACATTGACCCGGAATGGTCAGGATTAGAATCTTCAACTTGGATTGACGTCATTTAATCCCTCAGTCACGTCAGTCCTTTTGAAAGTAGACTTCATCTTGATAGTGTATTCCGTATCCACAGTTTTAAGTAACTCTCAGGAAAAAGGGCCAGGTTAATGGTCTTGTTAAATATTGTCCTTGTAATCGATATTTTCCAGACAGCCACCTGGGTGTTAAAACCAGAAGACACCTCGAGACCAAACGTACACTCTTAGAAAAATAAGGTTCTTTAGTTATGACTGGTGGAACTCTTTATAGTTCTGTATGGAACTCTCAGCAACTGTTCCATGTATTTCACCCTATTGTATTGTATCAAAGAATACGTTTGTGTCTGTATGGTTCCATTAAAAACGATCCTGGTTTCATTTAGAACGATACTGGTTCCATTTTGAACCATCCTATTTTGTTAAGAACACTCACAGAACAATTATTTCTAAGAATGTATATATAGAAGTGCAGACAATGGTGTCAGCACATTTTCTTTAATTCTCTTCGATATGGGAAAAAGCGGAAAGAATGTGGTACATTTCTGAAGATAACCCCCACTATGGTTCTCTACTAAAAGAATTGTGGATATTTTCTTTTTTTTAGCGATTCGGGTTTCAAAGATGCATTAGCGTTTTGCTAAAAACAGGAAATCGTCCTCATTCTAGCAGTAGACAGATGTCTATGAAGGATCCATAAATGTGCTCAATAATATCTACTGCAAATTCTACAATGTAAATTTTATTGCTTTCCAATGGAGAGAGGGGCTCATTGGTTATGCTATTTGGCAGGTAACCTTAACGGATATAAAAAAGGTGGAAGGATAAATGGCCAGTAAGTTTCTCGTTATCCCCAAGAGTATAGGCAAAGTATTTCCCCAAACCCTTCAGACCAGTTCTCCCTAAGGCTAATTCTAGGAATAAAAAGAAGGCATCCATCGCCTTGAACAGTTAATGTTCTTCGTCTCTGGAAGACTTTCTTTAATACAAAGAAAACTGACTGGATTTCTTTCTTATACCGTGAAACCATTGAACTCATCGTTAATATTAGAACGATCGATTGAATTACAACTTCCAAATTGTAGAAGCAAAACGTCAACAGATCAATATCTGTGTCTTTAAGACAATGTCTCTGAGGCATGTGTTATATTGTGTTTATGATTTTAATGTATGTATGACTTTAAACGGAACAGAGGACACTGACAAATATCAAGTAATATTTTGCTAATTGATGCATGTTTATATTGTCAACAATTATCTCCTTAATTATACATGTTATCCTCGTTGATGGGGCTAAAATGCTCTGAAAATCAATTCTAATATTTATATTTCTAAAAGCAATCACACTGGCTCGGGGATGGAGATTAATAAAATCGAAGAATCATCTTTTTTAATAAACCTTAATCTCGAGTTGTGTTATGAGTAACCTACAGACATCTTGAGAGAAGGTAATGACCATTAATATGGTGTATAAAATATTGTTAAAAATGTAGCTAACAAGATATTTGATATGGGTTATGAATAAATCAGGCAACAAGTATTTCAGAGATACAGGGATTAACCAATGAATATGTCTGTTAAAGAGAATGAGTTACAACCTGTCTGATACATTGGGAAGTTTCGTCTTAACCAGTAGGTCCTTTAGATTTTTGTTTCCCATGTATAATGGGTCTTTGTGAGAGAGGAGAAGACATTTTAGGTACAAGATTTTGATACATATCCGGTAGCATTAGTAGCCAAAGTAAAACTGTAACGTGAATTGCACCGTCTGACTCCGGTATAGAATAAAGGTTGAACATCCACACAGAACAGCGACAAGTGTCTATTGAAGCAGCGGAGCATCTGTCGATAGACATCTGAAGTACAGAGAGGAATAGCCATGACACAAGTCGACACACGACGGCGATCGATACAAGTTCCGCTTCCGAATACATGTGTAAATAAAAAGGAGCAAACATTTTAATACGTGAAGTATTTAATAACATGGATGAAATTTTAATTCATGCCCATAGTACTGGAACCAATGGATCAAAAGATTCTTTTGAAAAATGATTTCAGAACTCAGTTTGCCATTTAAAATAAAATGGGAACTGAATGTTCGATTAACTTTCAAGAAACAAGAAAATATGTATTCGGTCAAGTAAGAGTCTAGTTTAAACTGTTTGGGTAAAACGATACAGGGGTGAGGGTATAGCGATTCATAAACTTTACTGGTATGCATGGTATCAGCGTGTAATACTTTTTCGATGCACCAGTTCGTGCTGATAAGTGAAGAAGTTGATACAACATGGGATTTCTGGGCTAAATATATAGGAAAAGACTATGGTGCTAAGAACTGCCTAGCATTAAGTTAGTACACGAGGCGTTTAAGTCCGGTTGTGTTTCGATTTCCTGTCAGATATTAATCGTTTTTCGGAAAATTCTGAGAACAAAAGGTTTCAGATTAGATCGGGTTTACTTATCGATGTGATATCTAATCACAAAATGGTAACAGATCTGTTTCTTCTGTCTGTCTGGCTGAACGGAGCTGACTGGCTGGAATTGACCCATGTCTGTAATCAGACTATATCAAATAAATAAAGGTTCAGTTTGAAACAAAACAACCTATTTAGCCAATCAAGTAAAAGCTCAGAGATCTCTGTATATTATGTCTCTATAACTTCTTACTTAGGAACTATATTTCGTATAGTTTAAGTATCTTAGTATATTAGAGTGGGTGACACGCCTTTAATCTTACCAACAACTACAAAAGTCAAACAGAGAAGAAGCTACTTCTCTTTGCGCATGGTTTCTGTATGTTTTTTTTAAATGGCCCAGCTATAGATTGATCCCATAGATATTATATTATATGTCAATACATTATATAGTAATAAAGAACAGTTAGTCAATTAAAATATACAGATCAGTTCACTGCATTAAAATTTTGCTCGTTTGAGCATTTCGAACCATCTACATACATCATTTGACTGCTGTTATTTGTGGCAAAGATTATTCGTTTGTATGTTTGATTGGGTGTTAACGTATATCGTACTCTAAGGTAGTTCACTTAGATGACGGATAATTAAGGCGGAAAACCGGAAGGAAATTTTGTAAAAACCACCGCAATTACCGGCGCCACATCGTGCGACTCACTCATATACTTGATGATCGACAGACGGACTCGATCCCATGAACGGTACGTTTAGTTAGTTGAGTAGGATTAGTAAGCGCAGACGCAAACCACTAAGGCACGGCTGCAGACACGTAACAAAGAAAGTAACAATTTATGGTGATTGATGTGGTTAATACGAATGTTTGTATGTCTACAAACCCAACGAACTATTTATGACAATGGTTTTGTTAGGCCAGTTATCTGAAGATCCACTTCACGCAGATATTGTATTTTTGGTATATTCTCCATCCGTTGTCATTAAGCCAATACTTGTCAAAAGTGACAAATCGCTTCAAATCGACCAGTGCACGGTGACCTTATTGAAGAGCTGCAAGTAGTGAACACCGATCGAGGCTTTACATCTTGTCTTTGTATTATTAAGAATTAAAAAAAATATATTCCCTTAAATGTTGGGAAAACAGGAATGGAAACCGTTTAAAAAATGCAATTTAAACATCCTGTATGTGAAAATAAAATCAAAATAAGTGTTGAATTTACAGTTTCGATTTCTGACACGGTTTGAAGAAACAAATGGATCAGTTCTCTCTGTACATACATGTCACTCTTTTCGAAAAGAAAAAGGTTAAAAATCGATATAATTAATAAAAAATAAAACAGTTTTTTAACAACGATTCATGACACTGAATTAATTATTTTAATAACCAGCATGAAGCCAAAGTAAAATTAATGTTTTGGAAGCCTCCAGTGAAGTTAATAACGATCTAAAGATTAAATTGTTAACAGCATGGGAGGTTCTAGTTGTTGACAGTCACTTCTTTTCGCTATTGATACCAATAACTGAGGATAAAGCGGGTTATTCTTTTTGGTGTGATAAATAAAACAGTACAATAATAAAAATTTCCGGTAATTTTTGTCCATCTAATGAAATTTCAAAACTCTTCCGAGAGCTACGCACTGGGCATTGTCATCAGCGCTATCTTGTTGACCGTTGCCCCTGGCGAGTAAGACTATACAAAGGGTCACAAGGTGGGCGTCCGTTTGTTCCAATTTTGAAAATAGTATTTGGAAGTTTTAAAATATCACAATGAAACTGGTAAGACAAAATGAGTTAACAAAGTGACATAAAAATGTATTCGCTTAATGCAATTTATTTATTTGCACTGAATCGATGTTTCCCATCTTTAGTATTGTGTTGAAATGAACGGACGTGATACAGTTTCCTGGGGAACACGCGTCACGAGACACACGCATGTGATTACACCACACAAAATTCAGCTCTAGTCTCGCCAGAAAGTAACGAGGGGCGTGATTACGCTTAGCCGAAGCGTTAATATTTTTTGCGCGGTCTCGGAAATGATTTTTTTCTGAATTAAACCACTGGTAGATGCTAGATGGTCCATGTAATTTTGTATTTTTAGCGAATCGATTGAGAAATATGTATTTACGGATTTAGTTATCCGGATTGAATCGTTTCGTGACAACGTTGCTTTGGCAAATTAATAATTAACAGTAGGCCTACAGAATCATCATGAGAAAACACGACTCTGGACACCACGACGTATTATGTTAAAGCGATACTCCGGGCTGAAATAATCTCTATATCCCTTGAAAGTTTACTATTGAATATACTTAACTATGGCATCGACTTATCGTTTCTTCATTTTATAAAATAACCCGAGGGTTACAGGTATATACCTTCCAAGACCACTGGCGGCTGACATTTTGGGCGCGGCCGCCTTGTCCATGACGTCACGCCACTTAAGCTCTTTTGCGTTTAAGGTCCAATTATAAAATTAATATAGGTTGATAAGAACATTAGAGAGCATACTTGAACACAAGAAATGGTGCTCGTTTTACCTATATGCATTTTATTGCAGCCCGGAGTATCGCTTTAAGGTTTTTTCG
>JARFOD010038795.1:0-10326 GCA_031763545.1 Mopalia muscosa | reverse complement strand
GAAAGCAACCTCTTTTCTCGCCTCTTACCATCGACCGAGTAAGCCGAGGGAGTATTCTGCAGGGCCATGGCCCACCCACTCCCTCACGGGGCATTGAATGATTGATGGGTGTGTTACACCGTGCTTCAGGGTATTTCACTTATATGGCTAAAGTGTTAACTACAATAATTGACACTAGCACAACCAAGATGTGAAGCATTTCCAGTAAGACATAAATATTAATAAAATTTGCACATATTTCCCATAGCTTGGGGCCTCAACCATAAAAGATTTTCTAATAAATCATTTATATAATGTATGGTGACCTCATTAACCAATAAAAGGAAACAAAGACAGATTTATTCTCTTATACATGGTAAATACAATAATTTTCAATCATACTATCAAAATAATACTCACTTTTTGTATGGGGCATATTTGGGGCTTTCTCTGGCAGCATAACTGCAATAAAAAAGATGGCAATAATTAATTGGTCTTTTTATTTGATTGCAGTTGTTTCTTTATCATAACAGAAGATTTTTTCAATTATTTGACAACATGTTGAATATTAAATATTGTGACAAAAATTTAAAAAAATAACAGAAATAATAATTTTTACTTTAATCAAACACAAATACTTACCTTATAACTTCTAACAGTTGGGGACAGAGATATATGCTTTACCACAGGGGGTCTTACATGTTATTTCTGTGGACTGTCCCAAATTTAGAGCGTCCCAACTTATAGAAGTTATAGGGTAAAGGTAACTTTACACAAACACAAATATTAAAGTGTAACTTTACACAAATATGAAAGTGTACAGTGAAGTGCAATTTTACAGAAAGAAAAACACTAAAGCGTAATTTTACACAAACCCTTATATTAAAATGTGACCCCAGATTATATTATACCTAGGAGGGCTGATTTTCCGTCCTGCCATTTGTTTTTCTTTAAAAGCTCTTCTTTCTCGTCTTGATTTTCGCCCCTAAAAACACAAATACATACATGTAAATTAAGAATTTCATTTTGAAAATAAAACTGCTAGGTACATATACATACATACATAAATATACCTTGATTCCAAGCACACAAACTTTTTATTTTAAGCAAATTAGGCTTAAGGATGTGCTGCCCCTGTAACCAAGCAAAAAATCAAGCTGAAACCGCGTTGAAAGATTGACTTTCATTGGCTGGTGTTATCAAGCATCTCCAGTAGCCATTACCTAACAAAGGGCTTTATATCTACCAGCGTCTAGGCTGATCAGTAGGGGCTATACTGTAAGCCGATCGCTGGTTATACGAGCGTAATACCTAAGATTCTACTCATGTGACATTGTGTCGGCCAGATGGGTTAAGAAAACTACCTATTTGCAACAAACATAGATAAGACATAAGACTAGTATAGACCATACTAAGACAAATTGTACAAATCTTCAATGATGGGACTTAATCCAGATTGGCTCAATTTCTCTATTACTGAGCTTTGTTTTTTCCTTTTGAAAATAATTATAGTTTAGGTTTAATTCAACTGAAATTGTTTTATCATTTTTCGTAATAACACCAGTGATTATATCACATCTATAAAAACAAGTACAAAACTAACTGAAAATTGAGCCTTTTCCTCTTCAAGTATTTTTGCTTGTCTTAAACTTTCCATCTCTTCTTTGTCTTTGGTGAGTAAGCTGAAAAATACATATACAAATGTCTTGGTTCTTTTTTTCTTTGGCTGCATTCATTTTGGCTGTACTCCTACATTTTTCACTAAGCTGTTTGATTAGATGCCAAGTCGTTCTATTAGGTTGTTTGGTGTTTTAACCCAAGATTCGCTACTCTTTTTTTGTTTATTATACAGGACCATTTAAATCGTACAGGCAGCATCTACGTCACATAATAAATTCTTATTAAGATTGAATCGTGGAGAAAACCTTCACTGGTCAGCATTAAAAGTAATCAAAACAGCGATGTTTCATGTGAGTGAATATTTGAAAGATTATCAGGGTCTCATATGTGTCCTTTCTGAAATGACTTGTCTGAATTGTTGCCACATATTTTTGCTTGATTTTTCAGACGGGTGGAAAGGTCTCTCAATAAACAATTGAGATTATTTAATTATGACTCAACTTTATTATTAGTACTGATTTTTATAAATAACCAAGTTGAGGTCGTTAATTACCTTATATAATCATCTTCCTTCATTCCGAATTGATGGGCGCACTCGTTTAATAGTATCATCTGTTCCGGAGTCAGAGTGGACACGTCAAGGGTCACATCTGTGCAAAGAAATAAGTTCAGTTAATAGTTGGCCTAAATTTTAAAGAGGACATACCAGCAATTGATTTGTTAGCATGATTGGTTTTAATGGCATGCTTCAGGTTATTTCACTCATATGGAGGCGTGTCAGACCATTAGTTGAAGGAAACCACCTTTTACATTTGACAACAAGACAAGACAGGATAATCAGACAATGCAATACAAAGACATCACAAACAGATAGACTTTATATTGACCCTTAAGTCTGAGTTCATAAGGAAGCTTCTTCCCAACCACCAGTGGTTTTCGATGGAAAGCAGTACACAGGACATTTAATCACTTTAGCATAACTTATATGTCAGATAAATTATTTGTATACAACTGTGATTACTGGTTTATGCAGGATTATTGTAATTGGAAAATGTAAGTGTTACAAAAGCCTATCCACTTTTTATTGTTATGGTATAGCGATGTAATTAAGGTTATCTCACTTTGACAAAAATGAATATGATTTGTTCGCTTGATTGAGGTTTAACGTCATACTCAAGGGTATTTCACTTATATGACGACTTATTGTCCAAATCCCACTGTTCCTTTCCTTATTATAGTGGAAAACCGAGAGGAAACCTTGTAGAAAAACCTCCTCTGCGCTTGCCGGAGCAACAACCTGTGACTTACTTATATACCTGAGGGTCAACAGATGGACAAAAGTGAATATGAAGATTATCAAGGATTAGAGTTTAGGTGGATCAGTCTGTGTTACACTATGACAATAATCTATCATTCAGCATCATACACAATTAAGAAAGGGTGTTTATGTATTTAGAGAGATGATAGAGATGTAAGTTTAATAAAAACTTAAGTAGCTTTACTAATATGGCTCTAGGGTTTGTGGCAGTGGAAAACCTGCTCGCTTCTAAATCTGAGGATGTTACCTAAGTCAGCTGTTTCCACGTCCGTATCACTACTATCCTCCTCCTCACTGTCCTCTTTCTTCTCCCCAGCACCGGAGGGCGTACTATCATCATAAGTGAATCCAATAGCAGCCTTCTTCTCTGATAACCTATGCAAGGAATATATAGGACAATTATTTATTTGAATCTTCTTGAAGACTTACATTTAGTAATTTTAACAAAAGAGTGTAACAAAATCAATCGTATGTATAACTACATGGATGTTGTAGGATTTGGAGCGAATAGCTGTTTATAATTACCACACTGAGGCATAAAGGAAATTTTACAAATTAGCTTACTCAGTAAAAATTAAAAATGAAAAACTATTAATTTTTTTCTATGAATGGTTCTTCTTAGAAAATAGGCACTCAAGATATGAATTTGTCTGCCTGTTTGATCCATTGGGATTATATTTCTTACTCAGGCTTAGAAGGAAATCCAAAGTATGGTGTCCAAAATGGTCATTTTGCCTCACTTTGTAAGCAACTGGGTGACCTTATCTTCTGCATGTCAAGGTGTCTTAAAACAGGGTGTCCAAATGAGGCATTTTTCAATTCAGGGTGTTCAAAGGAAGACCCATGATCTGCCTAAACCCTTGGTTGTACTCAAGGATATTTCACTTATATGATGACAAATTGTCCACTTTACACTGTGTCTTGCTTAAATATACTTGAAAAAAGAGAGGAAAACCGTGTAAAAACCACCCTTATGATTACCAGAACCATTTCTTGTGACTCATTCAAGAGGCAGTCACGGGGATGGTTTTTACAAGGGAAAATACTGAATTTCCGCCTTGATAAGGCAAGTAACAGTGTGAAGAGAAGTAGACAGCCGTCAGTGTATAAGTGAAATACCATTGATTTACAACATTAAACCCCATCAAAGAAACAAACGAATCGGCATGTAGACTTGAGCCTGTGGTATCACAAAGAAGTAAGATTGGTAGAGAGACATGATAACCACCAAGCAACAGCGCCTCAAGTTATTACAAAAAAGTTCAGACAAATATTATTCTTGGTTACTCACTTCTGTTTTTCATCTTCAGTTGAACCAACTTTTGTGATTGGTCCAAACTGCTCATCAACATAAATTTGATACAAGCACTGTTCTTCTGATACTAAAACGCAATAAAAAACAAAATTTGCTACAGAGTTTTTGCAAGTTTTGGATTTAGTACAAAGGGCCTTGTCACATTACACAATTCTCAAAATATACTAAACAAATCTTGGATGTGCTTAACAATTTTAATAAGAGCAAAACAATAGTTTAACTTTAATCCCTTCTCAAGCTATGCCCTGGAAAGCATTGCCCATCAAATTCCAGTACGCAAATTAAATATAGGCTCGACCATTTTAAAGCTGTACTTGTTCCATTATTGTGACATAAAATCAAAGGCAGTTGTTTCAGGGAACGAGGAACAACAAATAAAAACTGACAAACCTTGCAAAACAACATCAACATCACAAGAAAAGATTATATTAAGATGACAATGTATTTTTTTACAACATAGCATGTTGAAAATATATAACATAAGGTTAAAAAAATTGATTAGTGTTTTCTAAGGCAATTCGTTTTGAAAAAATGGTGAGGGCAGGAGGCATTTTTTTAAATAAATTTTATTTAAAAAAATTCAGAGGAGGCTTGGTTTGTACTATATATATAATGCATTTTTTCTTCATGAGGGAGATAACTCTACTCTACATGTACTTGACGTTTGAACTGAATTATCTCTATTTAGGCTATAAACCGGAAGTAAACAATGCGAGACAGAAAAATCGGCAAATGTGACGCAAATCAGTCGGTTTATTTAAAAGTATTTATCTATATCGAATGATTTAAAGCAAAAAAACTTTTTTACAGATATAAAAATGGTTAAAAACACAGGTAGAATTTCTGAATTTAAACATCAGAAAGATAACAAAAAATTGAAAATTTGGGCAGGCAAAATTTTCTCAGAATAGTGATTTCAGACAATCAGATTTCCAGTCCTAGCTAAGACACTGCTTCAGGGCTTAGTAGAGACAATGTTAATAAACTCTCCTTAGCACACTGGACTGACATGAACATAAGACAAAATGTATATATCAAACTGATGTACACTCACATCCTGCACTTTCATTTTCCACCAGTGTTCGATAACTTTCATAACCACACATCCTCTCCTCTAATTCCTCAGATTTGCTTAATCTGTAAAAAAAAAACATTCATCATAGAAATATTGAGAGAATTGATTTTTTTTTTTTTCTGAGTGGTTGATTGGTTGGTGTTTACCCATTGCTGACACACTGCATTGTTTGTTTGACAGGGCTTAAATGTCACACTCAAGTTTGACTTGAAATTGCACACCATACTTAAAGTTACTTCACTCATGAGGTCCTGCCAGCACAATGAGTGATGAAAACCACCATCCACATTACTGGCAAGAAACACTGATAAAACAGGAGAGTTATAACATGCAACACAAAGACATCCCAAACAGATAGGCTTCACATTGCCCCTTAGCCCTAAGAGCAACAGGAACCTTCCTCCCAACAGCCTGGAATTGGACAACCACCTTTTAATCAGGAACACTGGCACATCAGATATAATGAGAGTTTTGAAATGTCACAAAGGGGCAATTGCAGCCGGTTCTTGTGTCATAACAGTCATGATTTGTAATATGTTTAACAATATCACAATGTACAAATGTGTGTGACCTCATTTAAACGCACTTCTATCCCAAAATGTTGCAACAACAGAGGATTTCCTTTCAGAGGTTAAATTACCTCCCTTGCCACCTTTTCGAGACTCCATTGCAGAAACACTTCCCCAGCATTACTCATCTGACTATAATTACTCTTTGAATCAATCAGGTATTTAATACGGATTATTTATTCCAAGCTGGCAGCATTACATCACACGTGATCAAAAATCTTAAAGCTATGTGATTTCTAGACTGCCCCCATGAAACTTTACAAGCATATTCATAATACAAACCTGCCTGTATTTAACATAAATTATGTGTACAAAATACTCCAAACAAAGGGTAGAAATATGATTAAATATCACTTTGTTAAGGTCCATGGAAAATTCATATTTCGAAACTATAAATTGACACATTGTTTGTTTGATTGGGGTTTAACGTTGTACTCAAGGGTATTTCACTTATATGACGACACGCCACCCCGATGGGTGAAGGAAACCACCCTTGACACCACTGGCAACAAACAAAGACAGGACGGAACAAATACAGGACAACAACAACAGGACGCAATAAAGACGCCACAAACAGATTGGCTTCCTGTTCCCCTTTAGCTCTGAGAGCACCAGGGCAACATGAAGCTCCCTCCAACTGCTCGCTGAATTGACACAAAGGTAACCATTGACTTACACTTTAGGGGAGTCCTTTCGGGGTTCTGGTATGATATCTAGGTTAGCTCTCACATCAAATCTATCTATCATGTTTCCTGGCTGTCCCCTCCAGGGCATCCTATAAGATACAAAGGAAATAACTGATTGATTGATTGATCGACTGATTGGTGATTTATGCCATGCTGTATTTTACTATTATGACAATGGTTTATTCCAACAATAATTGATACTATTACAACCATAAAATGTGAAGTGTTTTGGTTATGTGGGAAAGTTCCTGCTGTGTAAAGCAAAACAATCATACCACTATCCAAACAAGCTGAATAGCCTGAGGGCACCAAGGCTCCAACACAATTTTAAAAGCACATAGATGTTGTCACTGCTAGGGTTTGCTTTCAAAATCTATTAAATGGTTCAGTAAGACATGACATGATTATCCTGTTCAACTTCTAACCTCCATAGGCCAGCCAATTCCTGACAACAGCTCAACAAAGCAATGTCGCCAATATAAAAGTTCACAATTTATCCTGAGATAGAAGCAAATCACATTTCAATGACCAATCAAATACAACACTTCTATATACCTAGGTTTATCAGATAAATAAAGTTTTCCTGGGTGAAACAGATTTCTTTCTCCAAACATGGCCTGTTACATTAATTAGAATTACATACATGCTCTGAGGGCTCTCTGCTGCCATAGCTATGGCATGGTCCAAATGAATCTTCAATGGTCTCCCCTGAAGTCGAAGAAATTGGGTTGGGTCCAGTTTCTGAAAGGCAAATATATTTTTAAAATAAACAAACTTAAAATTAATCCAGGGTATATTGTGGCATAAGGTTAATGGAAATAAATATGGAGACTGGGATTAGCTAATTTAACTGATTGGTGTCTAATGCCATGTTTAAGGGTATTTCACTTATCATCAAAAGATCTATACAGTCATCAGCCATCTTCACTAACCAAGAGTTTTATTCAGAGCTACTCTACACCACTCCCTTGGTGGACCAAGTTGCCCTTAGAGCACCTGGGCCACACAAAACTGCCACCCAACCAATCACAATGACAACGGAAGGGACACATTTTGCTCTGGCTTATTTAAATAATGTGGATAACAAAGATAAGACCTTGTAGATAATAGACTCCAGGATTGCAGAAGTCATGTTGCAGGACTCCCTCATATACTCGAGGTCAACTTGAGAACTTAAATGTCAGCATTACATAGAAGGAAAATCAGTAGTCAGACAAGCTAACCATTAAGCCACGGTAGCAAGTCTTTGCTAATATAAAACCACTACAGCTTTAATAATTATATCATGCATTCTCTTTTAGCCGCCTTACAATTTTTTCATAGAATTCTCGGCGTCGCTCAGCCCTTTTCTTGTAGTCGACCATCAACCCCCTGATCTTCTTTTCCTGTTTGCGGGCTTCATGCCACATGGTTGCCAGTTTGGCAGCTTTTCTGTCAGTTTTCTTTACCATTGACACAACATTAAGAACACCTCACCTTAAAGACATCTGAAAAAATAGAACAGTTATCATCAATGTTGCAAATAATTATACAAACTTTACAAACATTTTTCTTTAAAAGTACTCATTAGATTGTACTTTTTTTTTAAATATAAAAAATATGGATTACCTGTAACAAGGTGCCTGTATTTGCCACAGAATTGCCACTGGGACTTCCTGTGCTGGGCTCAAATTAAAAAATGAAATATAAATCCGCTCTAAGGAGTTTGTTTGTTTGTTTGATTGGGGTTTAATGTCGTACTCAAAGGTATTTCACTTACATGAAGACGGATTGTCACCTTCACACAGCATTGAGCCGTAATACGGTGGAAAACCCGAGAGGAAACCTTGTAAAAAGCGTCCCCGTGATTGCCGGAGTCACAACACGACTCGATCCCGTGAATAGTAAATCGAAGCAGGCTCAGTTTAGTAAGTGTGCATGCTACCACTAAGCCACGGCCGCTCCAAGGAGTTGAAAACTATGTGTAAGCTTACATTAACAAGATGATGTGTTTGTTCTAAATGGTTTGATTGATTGCGGTTTAATGCCGTACTACAGATTATGTCACTGATATGACAAGGAGCCAGCCCAATGGGTTATGGAAAACAAACCTCAATGTCACTGGCAAACATTAGAGCAAAGACAAGACAAATATAGGGGCTCGTTTCACAAAGCGATCTTAGCTTACGCAAACCGTAAATACCATGGCAACCAGTGCTGAAGACTTCGTATTGCCATGACAGTTACATTCAAACGTAAGCTAAGATTGCTTTGTGAAACAGGCCTCATGACGATCACAGGGCATTACTCAGACATCAGAAACACATCGGCCGGGAACACTCAAGCAACAGGAACCTCCACCAAACCCTCCACTGTTTGTTATAAATGCGTCACTAGAAGGGGCTACTCTGTGCAGTTCAAAGCAGCTTTTAAGCTTAAGCAACGTTGCTGAATCCAGCTATTCAGCTGGGATGTAAGCACCTTAAATACGCAAGTGGCATCGATAGCACAGTGCACTTTTTATAGCTGCTACATAGGTTAATTTTTTCACGCGAACGGTCGTTCAGGCTACGTGGAGGTTACGCAAACAAAAATTCATGCAAATGGTCACCATTGATTAGATTCAAATTACAATTATTGATATTAAATTTTGGTTTAAAACAAAGGTTTATCAATTCATCTATAGGCCTACATGTATTGTATAAAATTTAACTAATTTGGGAAGATAAAAGTTTAAATTTTTTGCTCAGCTTTTAAGGGTCACAGAATTGTACTGTAAGTAATCAATTATTCATACCATTCTAAATAAAAAAAATTATAAAAATAAATTAGTTATTTCTTTCTTTATACCAAAAAATTTAGTCTTATTTAGACTGATAAAATACTTATTACTAACCAAGGCCCTGTACAGTCAACCTGTAAAATAGCACTCTCAATCGTAATGTCAGATGAGTGATTTTTAACATTTTAAAAGAGAGAGAGAACACCCAACAGACTTTTTCCTGGAAAGCACTGCTATGTGTTGTTTGCAATACATTATATTCTTAATAAACACCCCTAAAATAACATCTGTTATTCATGTACAATAACCAGAAAATGATTTTGTGAAAGCAGTTGCCAGCTATGAAATAGTGGTAACCAGAAATCGGTTAAGACTCAAGATGCAAATTTGTGGATTAAAACTGCTTAACTATTGCATCCTTTTTTTCCTTTTGAAGTGACAAATGCTGACATAGTTATATCATTCCTTAGATTGTTTACATGTAAAGCCATGTGAGAGAATTCTCACCCATTGAAATGTGCATGTTCACTCAAAAAAATGGAGGTTATGGTGCAAAAACATTATTTTTAAACTTACATGGGACAACAAGACAATAAGGTAAGCTGTCGATATGATTTTCTGAATTATGTTGAACTAAATCAGCTGCAAATCGTTTCTTACTCTCAGAGTGTGGGAATCTCAAGCAAAATATCTCAAAATAACATCGCTGTTCAGTGAACTTAGACTTAGATTTGTAATAGGTACGTTCACCTGTCCGGTCCGACGTCCACCAACGAAATGACCGACTGTCGTTAATCTTCCGGTAATGTCAAAATGAGGACAGCAAGTCGATGACTTACTCTCTAATACAAAATAACTCACTCATTGTCAGCCACACAGCGATCAAAACAGATGTATTAAATATGTGTGACAACCGCCATAAAAACTCGAAAGACAAAGGTCTTGCTATAGATACAAAAATTGTTCATAGACAAAACAGAAAGGGTAAGTGTATGTTGCAACT
>JARFOD010038784.1:0-10327 GCA_031763545.1 Mopalia muscosa | reverse complement strand
ACAAAATGGAATTTAATCATTATGTAAAACCACTTTTCTTGTATGTTCAACTTATCGACATCCAAACGAGTGTGAAGATTCTTTTTTGGCTGATTATAAAACGCTACTGATAAGTTTAATCATTCTTAAACGAATTTTTTCCCCCATTTTATGTTGACCTACATAACACATCTGTTTAAAATGTGATTAGAATGACAGCCCTCCTTGTGACTTCTTGGTAAAACACTGATCGCGCGGGTTTATCCCTACGTTCCCAGTCTGTGTCGAAAAACTGGATAGTAGTTGATGGTCACAAAATGTTCCACAGTAGCATGTCATACGTACATCAGAGCTGAACTGAAGCAATTTTATTGCACGAAAACGTGTATAGTTTATCGCCGGATGATTTGTGCGCATGCGTAGAATTGAACACAAGTACTCCTCGGTTTTATACCAAAACAACACGTCCATCTAGCTGGTTTTCTTGGGTAAAATCATATTTGAATAAAACAACGTCCCTTTCTGATATGAGACTTGTTGCAAAATGATGCAAAGTCCTCTGTAAGCAATTTAATAATAATGTTGATGCAATGACGTCATCATATCAACACAAGAATAGCCTTCAGACGTAAACAATAATCACGTGAATAACTCTGACGAACATAAATACATGCGAGTTGTTCCCCGTGAAATGAACCGCTTCACATCCGAGATTATTTACGGTACCGAAATGGCGGAGTGATGATCCGACATGATCACGTTAGCTGAAATGTCACGCGATTTAGTAGATTGGTAAAATAGCATGTGTTCTCACACTTTTCGTTGAGATATCGGGGTTGCGATGTCAGTACATAGACATCTCTGCCGTTACCAACAAGACTTTAAAGGTCATGAGTTCATTTCAGCTGGTCACACCTGGGATACTAAATAAAATAAGATAATTAGCACATTTATATTCATTGTTAATTTTCAAATGACTACCTCGCCGTCAACGACTATTAACAAGCTTGACAATTCACAAAGGCACCCTTTTTTCAAGTTTCTTTTTTCGCTCTAAAGTATCGATAAAATAATATAAATAAATACACAAAATAAATAAAATAATTTATCCATAAAATCGATAAAATACATAAAGTAATTGAAACTTAAATATTAATAACGTTTTATCAATAAAACAAAATACAGACAAAAAGGTTAATAGGCTCATTGGATACCACACGGCAGTGACAGTGACGTTGCAGCTATATTTTCATTCAGATAGCATTGCTTTTGGTGATCGTAATTAACACGCGGACAGTTTAGCAATATAGAAAGAAGCTGCAGATCATGAATACGTTTGGAGACATCTGTTACAAATCGTAACTAGAGCCTCAATTAATTCGCTTCGTCTTGTTTAGCTCCGGTTCATTAAAATAAAAAAGTTAAGAAATTTGTGGATTCTGATATTCGTAGGCCCACCAAGTCGAACCCACGACCCGCAGACTGAGGCATCAAATTGCGATCAGAAAATGCCGCTCACCCAGCCTAACTTGTGTGGCCTCCTAAATTCCCTTAGGGCAGTTAACTATTAAAAACACAATGTTAAATCTTTAACACGAGAAATCTAAAAGCGTTCTTATATTCTCTGCACTCACAGGATCTAAAACAATGTTGTTTATTGTTTGTTGATGTTTTGTACATGTTGAGGTATTCTATTTTAAATCTGTAAAAGTCGTCGCCGAGGAAAACAAACTTTTTGAGATCATTTATTATTAGAGCCGGGCTAAATATCAATTGTATTACATAACATCCTAAAACATCAAAAATTGGACAAGACTCTTGTTTATGGAAAGGGATTTTCCCTAAAATGTGTGTCTGAACGTGAGTTAGGCTATACAGGTACGTCGTTTGAAGACATTCTAATCCGATATCTCGACAGGCTCGTGCATGTAAATTGTCGGTGGGTGTGTTGAGAAGTGTAAATTGTTTCAGCCTACCGAGTTTAGAACATATGAGCTTTACACCTACATTATTAGTTTTGGGTAGTCGTAAACGCATTAAGACGCCAGGGGCGCCGGTGCATTAAATGGAGACACTGGGTTCTCCCTTAACCAGAGATGTTTTGCTCCAACATTACACTTCGTCAATATATATAGTTTGCATACGCTTTAAAACAAACCATTGGCATCATCATATGCCAGTAGTGTATTCACGCTCGTCAACCAGATCACCGTTATCACGGTGTTCTGTTAGCTAATCACCAAAACGCTTGTCGTAGAACGTCATTTCCGGTTATGAGAGACACTAGTGCGTCACTAGCCGATATTGTATCAGTGCCATCTAACTGCAAAATCAAGCATCCTCCTTTCAAATCCATGTCACTAACTTTGTTGGACGAGACCAGAAAACCTGCAGGGATGAAACATTTTGCTTTGCACAACACATAGTACACTGTTAGAATATATGACTATAATGAAACCCTTTAAGGTTCTTCAGCCATGGATCTGGTAGAACATTTTGTATTTCTGGATGGAACCCTCACAGCAACTGCTCTTAGTATTTCTCCCTTTCTTGTTTCGAATATCGTTTTTGTCTTAATGGTTCCATATTAGAACCATTCTCTTTTCTTGAGAACAATCGAAGAATCATTATTTCTAAGATTGTAG
Source organism: Mopalia muscosa (assembly GCA_031763545.1). Classification (NCBI taxonomy): domain Eukaryota; kingdom Metazoa; phylum Mollusca; class Polyplacophora; order Chitonida; family Mopaliidae; genus Mopalia; species Mopalia muscosa. The sequence goes on along the minus strand of JARFOD010038784.1, from coordinate 7,703 downwards.
TCAATTTGCAGAAACGGGCAAATCGAAATACATGGTTTGAATGTCTTCAGGTGGCATTCGAGGGGTATTAAGTCATGCGTACGACTTATCCATACCAGTTAACAAGATTGTTCAGCCATTCTAGTCTTTATTCGATCAACTGTCGTTCGTTCGTTCATTGATACGTATATTCGTTGATTTATTCAGTACAATACGAAATTACGTAAAGCAATGTTCTGGGCGTTACAGCAATAGAATTTATAATCTAACGCTATTTAGCGCAAAATAACAGATTGAACGAAGGAATACTATCCTAGTTATAGCACTATACTCTTTTAAAATAAAAACATATTTAAAAGACTGTTCAGAACAGGTCAAGCACGAAATTAGAAGAAAAAAACTAAGGTATTTAAGAGATTACACGAAATTCCACTTTTCAAATTAGACAGTAAAAAGCTCAATTGCTTTACTTTGAATTCTTAAATGAACATTCACGCGAATTCCGATTATATAAAACACTTAGCAAAGATCCTGTTCCAAGTAACCGAAAAAGTGAAATACTCCGGATAGACTATGGTTTTCTCCGAAATTTAACATTTTATGTTCACAATGACATATTTTAAATGGGCTATGAAAGAGTATTTCAAAAGAAATCAATTGATCGTTTCATTAGCAATCTGGTGGACCTCGCAAGATACTCGTTACTATGGTATCGTGGCCGTTAAGAAAATGTTTGGGCCCCAGGGCAAAAGGAAATTTGTGCCGCATTCCCTTCAAGGGTCCGCTGTATGCCATTAGTGGGCCCCTTCCGGAAACCTGGGGCTACATGTGGCCCCCAGAGCGGACTGGTGTATGGCACTGCGCGGAGTGATGAAACCGCAGTATCAAGAACCTTACAAGTTGTAGCTGATTGCAATATTTTTGCAACTTTTTATAGTTTGCAGTAAAACTTATTCAGCTTTAAATGCATATACAATATACGACAAAGAGGACACAATGACGACTAGTACTTTCTTTTAAAAATAAAAAGAAGATATAGTGTAGAAAATGCATGTTTTATTGATCTATTGACGTCATTTCCACACCTTCCATACTTAACAAATAACAATACTCACATATACACGAGATAAATAAATACTACTTGAATAGCTTAACACAGTAATGACCGTTCAATAATAAGTAAAGAAGATAAACAAATATTGTCATAGTTATTATTATTTTATCAATTTTGTAAAGCATTGTGATCGCTATATGATCGGTTTAAATGCTGTGGCATATTAAATAATACAACTTTGGTGAGGTCGGCTGATATAATTCGCATTATAAATGAACACACCTAAAAAGGTTTCATACCAATTCCTTAGTACTTGTGAGCTGCTCACAAAATCCCCATTGTTCGAGTGACAGGTTGCACAAACACAAGACACAATAGAAAGACGCCACAGACAGATCAAGGTTTTGTTGTCCTTTGCTCAGAGCAACATGGCAAGAGAAAGTTCTGCCAAATCGAAGAGAGAACGTGGTCAGCGATTTTACAAAAAGATAGCAGCAGTAAAATGATAACAGTTGAGTACAGGAAGACGGAAAATTATTTTTCTTTTAAGTGAGACAAAAAAACATTTTCGTTATGTTGTTCATATGGCAGCCCACGTGAATGCACGAGTAAGATACAAGTGAGCTGCAAATCTATAACCTGCCAAATCAAGGATGACGTTCTGTACAACCTTTTCAAAACCACATTGCGTCGTCTCATTTAGAGTTGACATGACCTTACTGCAAACAATTTTGCGTGCCAGTATGAAAGGCCATTTCCTTAATCGTTAAATAGAAAGCAAGCTGATACACGGTTATCGATGGTTAGTTAAGTACATGTACATGCTACATGTAAACAAAAAATATCGTACCTTTCGCGAACTTCAACGTATATGATGTGACGGACACGTGATTAAGTGTATATAGTTTACCATGCACATCTCGTATCCATCGTGATTTCCCCTTAGATGAGTGGCATGCCCTTAGTAACAATAGGTTTTGAAGAACCGTTTGTTAAGAGGCCATGCATCTGTAGGACTACCAAAGGATCCATAGGATAATGTCAACCTAGGACAACACGGCAGTCCCGTTAGATTCTGGATTTCACAACAACTCCACTTTTTGCAACTCTATTCCATAATTGTTAAATCTTCTAGAAACCTCATAGTGAAATGCAAACGTAACATATCAACACGGGTTTCAAGTTATTGTAGTCACAATACATAATGCTACTTTACAATCATTAGGCCAATGAAGATTACAATAGACTACAGGCTACCAACCAACCGGTAAGGAAAATGGATGAAACGTTGAGTCCAATGTTAGATTTATTATAAGAACCCTATACTGAAATATTACTATAGCTTATCGGTAAAACAGATCCATATTTACAAACTTGTGTGTTCACGTTGAAGACAACATTTTTACAACAACGGGTGGCCCAGCCATGGACGTAGCTCTGTACAGTGGATTGGCTACAACATAAATTCAGATCGGGATTATAGAGTTTAGTGCCACAACACAAGCTCGGGGCTCCAAAGTTTATCGGGTGAACCTTACCATTGCAACACTGTTGTGTTTTCGTATTGTATTGACCTTGGCCACAGCATGCTGTGAATTGTCCAAAGAGTGCGTTCTGAACTGGGAATAACATGGCAGAATTACCAGAGGAGTCGCAACAAACTTGGGTGGACGGATTGAATAGGTTCACGCCACAACAAGCTTGTGTATCTGGACTCGTGATGAACAGGTTTGTGCCACCACAACACACTTGTGATGTTTTATCGTATACTGAAAACCCACAGCACGCTGAATTTGCTGTTTTGTCAAAGATATTTGAGCCACAACAAATTTGTTTCCGTAAGTTGTACACCTGTCCAGCGCAACAGGAGTGGGAAATTTCTGGGAAATTGTACACCATTCCACTACAACATGTCTGCCTTTTCTTGTCGTACACGGTGCTGCCACAACAGCTATAGAGTACAGGGGACGCATTGTAAGCAAAGAAACCACAGCACATTTGAGTGTCCTTATCGTAAACGGTATGCTGTCCACAACAGGATACTGGTCTCTCGAAAACTTGACCTCCACATGTTAACTGTCGTCGAATACTGAACGGCAACATACTGGCATATGCGGTAAAGAACTGTTCTGGACATATTCTACTACCACAGCAAGTATCAGCATCATTGGCGCCTCTGTTGAGCAGCTTACCACTGCAACAAATCTGTTGTGCTTTGGTGTATATACGTCCTTTACAGCAGCCGTGCGTTTGAGAAGATCTATCATGGACAGCGTTCCCACAACACATCTGACTTGTGCTGTCGAAAAAGTCACTTCCACAACATTGCTCCGTTGCGCTCATCCGCTGTACCACGTGCCCTCCGCAACAAATCGTGCCACCTAATTCACTGGCATCAATGCTGGCGAGTTCATTACCACAGCACGAGTGCGTGTTGGGATCATAAAGTTCCAGACCGCAGCATTTACTATTCGAGGCCGTTACGTTGTACATAATGCCGTCGACGTCATTCAATTTGCAGCATGTCTGAAGCAACTTATGATAAACTCCAGCGCCGCAGCAACCAGCCTGATTTCCTAGATTACCTTTGCTTATAATTTGTCCGTTGCAACAGATTTGGGTGTTCTGATTGAAGTTCTTGTTTGCACAACAGCCCTGCTTGATTTCTACTGTGTCATTCCAAAGCTGTCCACCGCAACATGTTTGCGTTCCAAGTTGGTAAACGGACTGTGCACAACAAAGCTGCTTTGGTGCGAATTTTGGTTTCAACTCCCCCTCGCAACACAGACTCCCATAGGTATTGAAGGTTTGATTTCCACAACAATCGACGTTCTCTGGTTTGGCTTGAAGAGTACTGTTACAGCAGAGTTGTGTTTTGGGGTTGAACTGGACCCCATTACATATGGCTCCACCTGAAAAATCAAGCGAGACACAAAACACATTATAGATATCCAATATGAATAAAATCTATTGGTCCAGCATGTGTACAGGCAAACACAAATTAACAGTTTTGTTTTTCTTGTTGTGTAAACAATTACTTGGCTGCATGGTCTTCAACCTCTTACTCAGGGCTTGTTTCCACTTAAATGGCCATTGGCAAACACAAAAGGAACCTATTACAAACTAACCCGCTCTCCAAATAACCTCACCGTTGCCACAGGTCGGATTTTAAATAAGGAGTTCAGATAATATTAAATCAATAATTTGATCAGTTTGATCGGTTGGTTGGATGGATATAAATAACCTTTACTGATCGATGATATATTGAATTATTGATTAATTTTATTCAACAACATTTGCCAAACTTACACAACTATCAAATGTGATTTGTTTGGGTTTCATTGATTGGTTGATTGGTTGATTGGTGTTTTACGCCGCACTTCAGGATATGTCACTTATATGACGGCGGTGTAGTCCAACAATAATTGCCACTAGCACAACCAAGATGTGAAGCGTTTCCATAATGTTGCAGAGTTAATTTACGTTCAATAAAAGGAAGCATTTCTTTCTACTCATCACAACAAACTGCCCTTAGTCAGATGGCGGTTTTATTGAAACATTATAGTCTTCCTCAATTGCTAAGTATAAGCAATATTCCTATAATTTAAGCATAATGCATTTTGTCAGGGGCAGACGTGCGTTTAAATGAGGGAAAATAATCTATTGATAATCATATAAGTAGGTCAAATTGCATAACTTATGGCCCAGTGAACTTATACACTGTCCGACTCTGATCAAGTTACTATTTCGGTTTGAATAATGAAACTTGGTGAACCTGACGAGTTCAACTATTTATATTTGTTCTACACTTATATAGGGATATATATCTATGAACTTGGACAAAGCCATGTAAACTCGCAATTGTAATTTAAAAGCGGTCATTTGCAACGATGTCTTATGTTATTACATTCTTGAAAATGCCTACAGAAAAACAGAGGTATGTAATATAATGACCTTAATTAAAAAATATCAGGAAAAGCAGCAGCAAATTCGGTATAAAATGACCAACAACCGCACCTGCTTACAGTACTAACAAAGAGGATTTTATGAAATACATGCAATTTTCATAATTGAATGACCCATATTTTGAAAAAGTGTACTTTTAACAGATCGCGGAATTTAGTTTAAAAAGTCATTAAATTGTCATTTATATACCGTATCGGTATTTTCCCAGACACAAATATTTATAAGAAATGTTGACATTTAAAAGAAATATTGGAAACCTCTAGACCTAAAATGTTTAAAATAATAACAGTTTGTAGGAAAATTAAACTGTGTGCTGTACTGCTTCTTAAAAGATATCAATCTGATATGATAGACAAAGCAACTTACTAGCTCGAAAGAACATCACCGCCGACAGAATGAATAGTGAAAATAACATCGTGTATGTAGAAGGTAAGCACTTAGAGCGTCTACGACCGCAAAAACCGAATGTATAGTTAAAGTCAGTCGAACTTCGTGTTATATACATTCACTGAGCCATAAATAAATACAATGAAGCTATTAACGGACAAATGAAGCGAGGCGGTGTCGTCAAGCATTGAGAATTTTGTGAACTAGTCACATAGGCCCTTTTGTTTTATTCACGGATTTATGCAGCTTTGCCGCAGGCGAACTAGCTTTGACGGCTGATTGGTTAACGGAGTTAAAAGGCAGGAAATGATCCACATATTCAACCAATCAGAGATGATTAGTGTCTATGATAACAGTGGCTTATTCAATCCAATCTTGTCAACAAACCGCATTTAACTGGATTGTTAGTTGTATGTTGAGGTGTTAAAATCTAGTTGTTCAACATTGTTTTGCCATTATTAAGCGTTTTTGTTTTTTTGTGTGTTTGTTTATTGTTGTTGCTTTTTTAATGCTTCATTTTGTTATCAACTGTTTAAATCTGTGTTACCCTTTCTTCTTCTTCCTCCTCCTCTTCTGTTACTTCCTCCTGTTTTCTTTGGTGCACTTCGAAACGTAATTTAATGGGTGTATATGTGCGGAACAAGTTTATGCGGGTCTATGCAAAGCCTATGCATCCAATTCGACATGATATTTACAGATGAATCAACTATACTTGGGTAGTAATGGCATACCTACCTTATAAGTCGTACGATTGGGGTTTATTATTTCATGGGAAACCATGGACTGGACATTTCTATTCCCAACTAGTAAGGGGCAGTCGTATTGTATAATAATTGGTGCATTCCACTGTAATAAATTATATTAATTTCAGTAGATACGTTGATTAATTCATTAATTGATTGGGTTGTTTATCTCTAGCTTATACCTTGCGGATTCATTGAATTGCTACTACTTCGTTGCTTTTTCTCTGTTCATTTTAGAACCATTTGGATTTAATTGCCTGGCGATTTTTTCCAGCTGATTTACAAGTACAACCAAATATCAAACACAAAACAATACAGCTAGCTCGTTTGTTTTAGAAAGGTTTCTTGAGTATACATAAACTTGTGACATGATGTTCCAAAATTAGTTTAACTGCATCACCAGTCACTGGAGTGCATTAGAGCGAAATATACCTTAAAGGAAACTAGCGTAAATGATTATATCCATTGCTCCCCTTTTTAAAATCTTTTCTATGTACAAATAATGGAAACGGTTGGTTGACCATTTGAGGTCATTGCTCGAAATGGTGGCCAATCCAACAAAAGTGAAAAACCGCAAAATATTGAACAAACAATTGATTTGAACGTTTAATGTATATTTATTTCCTAATATATACCGTACATCTATCTATAAATTGTTCAACTTGCAATTCAGATTTACAAGTGCCCCACTTTCTAGCGAAGACGAACTGGCATTATCTATAACTAGAACCTGATATTATTTTTAGATAGGCCCACATGTATATCTGATATATTCTTGTCCCGATGATTTTAATTAATAAAACGTATTCATGCGATTAGTTGATCATTAGTTAATGGTCCAGGCACCTCGCAGTATTAGTTGACACCAGATGCTATTCGGAATTAACGGGCGTCTACATTTTTATACCAAATACATGTTTATTTAAAGCGATGCCCCTTTCTGCAATAAAATGCATACTGGTAAAACGGGCATCATTTCCTGTGTTGAACTATGCTCTCTAATTTTTTTTAATCCAGCCATATCTATTTCATAATTTGATCTTAAACATTTGGTAATTCTTAAACTACAGTCAAATTCATCCACGCGGCCATGTCTTGGTACTTTACTCACTAAACTTAAGAGCTCAACAAATATTGACCAATCAAATATCTTTCGTTTCAAAATAGGTGCCTACGTCAAAAAATCGTAACACGCCATGAGAGTAAGTCGCGTGACCTCATGAACTCCGTTGGCCACGCCCAAAATGTCAGCTGCCATATGTTGTTGGAGGCTATATATCTGTTACCCTCAGGTTATTTGATAAAACGAAGAAAGGGAAAGCCGATGCCATATTTAAGTATGTTTTATGGTAGCCTTTCAATGTATTAGGGGTTATTGCAGCCTGGAGCATCGCTTTGAAGGTATTCCCAAATGTGTTTTCAATCAGATTAAAGGTGACTGAATTACAAAGATAATATTATAAACCATCTGTAAAATAAATCCCGTATTTTTCTTACGCTTAGAATTGATTTTATCCACTTACAAACTTTCAACTTTTCATGCAAGTTATTTGAGCTGTGACGTAGGCAGGGGA
>JARFOD010038773.1:0-10327 GCA_031763545.1 Mopalia muscosa | reverse complement strand
GGCACAAGACGGAAAATCAAATCGTGAATCTGTCCCCTCTTAGACTCTTCTCTTCAAACTATCTTAACAGTGTGGGCCTCAAGATCCATTCATGGATCTCTTGTTAATATTTAAAAGTATTCTCAAATGGTTGATTCTTTGAAAACGTATAAAAATAATCCAAAATTAACTGAACGATTTGCAACTTTTTCCCTTAAAAAAATTGGCGTACATTTGGATAGATTCGAACATCTGACTTTTATTGAAAGTCACCCTTGATTCTAGAGTAATGTCACCAAGGTAATTCACCAAGTGACTGGTATCCATAGAAACCTGACTGCCATTTTGTTTTTTCACAAGATCTAGTAATCCTTTGTGTATCTCCGGTATGGAGTCGTCATTTTCCGCCACAGACGGCTCTGACTGGAGTTTTCCCAGCCTACGTCACAGCTCAAATGACTTGTATGAAAAGTCACAAGTTTGTAAGCGAATAAAACAAATTCTAAGAGCCGCAAAAATATGGCATTTATTTTACAGATAGTTTATAGTATTATCATCTTTGTAATTCCGTCCCTTTCAATCTGGACACCCCTCTGCTTTAGCCCTTGGTACATGTATGCTGTCTGTCTTTTTGTGTGTAGTTATTTTTGAGTAGGGTTTTAGCACCACACTTTAAGGTTATTTCACTTATACCTGTATGATGCATGCCAATAATGCTAGCTCAGTGGATGAAATGAACCAATTTCACGGTTACCATGGTTACTGGTGACAAACTGTGACAAAACTACTTCTTGTAAATGTAATAGAAAATATGCACAAATTACATGTGTTATAGAATAAGACAAGGGATTAACTTTGTGTTGCTCCTTCATTATTCTCTGAGCAACAGGAGACTCACTCCAGCCACCAATGTCAATAAACACCAATTTCTGCATTTGTTCTTAAGAGCGCTACAATGAACTGAAATGCAGTTAAGGCATTTTTGTCTCACAGACTTCAGCTGGGTCTAATGGTAGTGTGTGCGCTTTCCACCATATCAAGACAAAGGAACAGAGCGACGTGGACAATCAGTCATCATATAAGTGAAATACCCTTGAGTACGACGTTAAACCCCAATCAAACAAATTAACTCATGGATTATCAAGCTGCATGCTTAACGATTCTGGTTGTACAAATACATGTACAGTCAGGGCCTTAACCAGAAATTGGACAAGTATGGTGTCCAAAATGGTCATTTTGCTTCACTTTTCACTGGGTGTCCATTTTGGACAGTTTTCCGATATCCTGTATGTTAAAATTTGTTAAAACAGGGTGTCCAAATGAGGCATTTGTTCAATTCAGGGCATCCATTTGGATGTATGGACGGGTTTCCATCTAAGCCCCTGTGTACATGAACTGTACATGTAGCTTGGATAGATGGATGGCATTATCGGAGTACCTATTATGAAAAATGAAATTTTTGATTTACCAACATTGAATAAAATTTTGATTTGCCCCGTACATTGTTAGTCCATTGATGGCATGAAAACCTGAATCATTTAAAATAAAAGTCAGTTTGAAATTTAGTTCAAGAAAATATTGAATATTCGTTGTTTAAACATGAAGGTACATGTAAAGAATTGAATATTTTTCAACTAAAATATATTTTTTTTGAATTTTAGAGGCCTAGGTTTACATTCAGCCCTTCAAAACATCTCCAGCCCTCTGGCTAACGGTTGTTTGTTTGCAGAGTAGCAAAGCTGCCTTTTTTAAGCACTGGAGGAAAATTAACTCTCCAACATTATGGATTCGCTTCAAATCTTTTGGTTGTGATGAGTGTTAATATTTGTTGGAATACATCGCCATCATATCACTGAAATTATTAACCTTTAACACAATCAATCAATCATTCGAAATAACTTCTATAAAGTCTCTGATGTACATGTGGGCGTCCTTCAAAAACCGTTAGTAAAATGAGGAGATTTACTCCACCATTTTGTGTTCACGTATCTGTTAATAATATAGGGAGGCATCTGATTGAAGAACTCCATTACCCTATTCCAGCCTCTTAACACGGATACTTCCGTGAACAGCTTGTTTCTGTTAAAACTGTTCCGCTTACAAAATCAATCTTCGTCAATAGATTGGAGGCCAATTTACCGGGAGTGAGCCTAATCCAAAATTCTATTAATGGTTACCATGGCACTTAACTGAGGGAAACGAACACTTCTTGCTGGTGGCCCATTAGATTTAATTTATTACTCATTCATTACGCTTGTTGCCATACCAAATGAGCAGCTCTATTGGTGCCTTATTTCAATAAAAGATCAAGCATTGAGTTGTACAAATATTTCTACAATATGCTACTGTTGCCTTCACAGTTTGGATGCCCTAATATTCCATCAGCTTCCTGTAGAATTCTACAATGCTATCTTTTTACCTTATCTCTTAACTTGCGTATTTATTATTGATTGAACAACATCCTCTTTATGGCAGCCAAGTAAATACTGTTCTGCCAACAAGAAATGCATTATGCCTACATTTATTAAGAAGTGATTTCCTAATTTAATTATGTACATGTGTATGACAAATTGACAACATGACAAAGTTCTCTTTAAGCTCTTACTGTAGCCGTTGGGCTCAAGAACACAGCTGTTTTAATTTTTAAATTTAATTATTTTTTTAAATTTAAAATTAAATATTCAAACTTTATACAGCATATTATTAAAAAACTAAGTTAAAAAACTACACTGCTGTATTAACATATATTAGAATTTAATTTACTTTATTTGTTTATAGGCCTAGAGGATACATGTAGCCCATAGGCACAAGGCCACTACGAGGGTATCTTATCGACATTGTTATAAACAGATCATAATGAAATAATATCTTTTAAAATATATGACTCCATATAAACTTAATTATTTTGCTTTGAAACAAAAGTATGAAATAAGCATTCATAACAATATTAAATGCTTATAAATACCCCTTTTTTCGCAAGGCTCATGGCTTAGTGGTAGCAAGTACGCTTCCTAAACAGAAACCTGCCTCGATTTACCGCTCATTGAATCGAAACTGCCTGTTGACCATCAGGTATATGAGTGTTGTGGCTCCGGCAATCACTGGCGTTATTTTTATGAGGTTTCCTCCCGGTTTTCCACTATAATAAGGCTATGTATAGTCATAGTGTGAAGTGGACAACCCGTCATCATATAAGTGAAATACCCTTGAGTATGACATTAAAAACCAAACAAACTTATGCACTCATTCAAATATTCGCTAATTAGAACATTAGTCCATCAATACAGTGATATGACGACAGTGACTTTACAACTTTATGGCATAGTAGGGCAGCCTGCCGGCACATTAGCATTACACATTGTTGGTTTTGAAGGCAAATATAGTTTTAAACTTGTAACTTTTTTAAAATATAATATTTTAAACTATGGGAATAGCATACATGTACATGTATTCATATGGTTTTATTAATGTTTACCTGTTAATTTGCATTATTACCTATACTGCCTATGTTAGAAATCGTGGATTGGCCCTTCCTTTTTTCAATGTCTTTTTAAGTTAGTTCATAAGTCTCTCCACTCAGACTCAGAGTGTCCGGAATACTTACAAAACAAGTACAAAAGGATAGATCAACAACATTCACACAACGCCATATCATTGACACAAAACAAACTGCTTCTAACACAAAACAAACTGGAAGCTGGTAAACGAGCTGAGCTCTTAACATAAAGAGGTGTCAAACTATATAACAAACTACCTGCATCAATCTTAAATCCCAGTATAAATGTTAACACTGCTTATTATCGGGCTTTAGGAAGTGTGTCATTTTTGGGGCTTTACAAAATATGAAGATTCTTATTAAATATATTTATTTCTCATCTGATTCATGTACCTCTTATTCTCAGCCTTATTCTCGCATATATCTTATTCCGAGAAACAATATGCAATATCTGTACATATATTTATGAATTTAAAACACATGTTTTTGGTTTATATCTATATATTTTTGTGACAATTTGAATTTAGAGGTCAAAACTTTTTAATATTCCATGTGATTGAATACCTACAGTATTAAATACAATTTGTGCAATGCAGTGGTAAATGCATACATATGACAGATACTTGAAGTATGTATTATTTCCTCCAGGATAAATTGGAAGTTTGGAAGGGAGCTTCCTGTTGCCATGGTGTTCTGGGAGCTAAGAGGCAACAAGAAGCCGATTTGTTTGGCACAGTCTGTGATAACTTTGTTTAACATGTACATCCAATGATTGTCCTTTATCGTCTCTTTTTTTTAGTGGTGTTGAGATTGTTTTACCTCATCCAGCCATTGGGCTAGGACATCACAATATGAATGGCCCCGTGAGGGAGCGGGTGGGCCATGGCCCTGCAGAATAGGCGAGAAAAGAGGTTGCTTTCTGTTGCCCTGGTGTTCGCAGAGCTGAAGGGTAACGAGAAGCAGATTTGTTTGTGGCGTTCTATATTTGTGTCCGTCGTCATATAAGTGAAATACCCTTGAGTACGACGTTAAACACCAATGAAACAAACAATTTATCGTCTCTGTTTGTCAAGTGTGGTGAGAGTGTTTTACTTCACCCAGCTATTGGGTTAGGACATTGCCGTATGAGTGAATTAACCTTAAGTACCCTGTTAAACAAACAAGCAACTATTCATTAGATTTGATGAGTTCTGTACAAACAACTGAAGAAGTAATTTATTGCCCAGACCACTTTCTACAAAATATATTAATGAAAAAATCAAAGACGTTTGATGTTAGGTTAAAATTACATAAAGTGAAATCCAATACCCTCATCTTTTAAAGGGAAACAGGAAAAAGCTATATTGATTTTACTTTAACGTGGAAAACAGTCTACAGCTGGCATTTTATTCCAAAATCTGAATGTCTAAATGTACTGCTGCAGACTGAATCGGTTCCAGTGTAATCAGATAATATTTCCCTTCTGGTCGAGGTTTAATAAAGATTGATAGATATTCCATGCCCTGTAATTGAAAGTATCAATTTTGGTATTTTATTTGGAATTTGAAGAGTGTGCTGTTACTATTGTTCCTGCCAATTATGACAATTGAGCTTAGATCTTGTATAAATAAATTTCTTTTATCCGATTTGTCTGATTTTCCTGCTTTTTGTTGAATTTACTCTGAGCCACAGAAGGAAAAGGGAGACAATTCTGTTAGATTAACGTGGTATATAATTTATTAATGAAAACATGTTTTATATATTCGGGGTACCTGTCCACAGCTGTGGTTTAATGGTTATATGGTGTGTGCTACATGTAGCTAATCCTCCATGTATTTTAATATACGGTTCACGTGAGCAAGTCCGTCTGTCGCCCCTCAGGTATATGTGAAAGTTACATGATATGGTTTCCGCAATGGCAGGGTTGGTTTTTATATGGTTTCCGCAGTAGTTAGGCAAGGAACTGAGAGAAGTGGACAACCTGTTGTCATATACTGTAAGTGATACACCATTGAGTAGATTGTTAAACCCAATGAAACAAACAAACAATCTATCTGGATTAACCCTCTAGTGCCCGGAACTAGTTTCCATCGGTAAAAAAATTCAATACTTTGGAAATACATTACAAAGGCATTCAGCAATGTGAAACAATTTTTATTTTGTATTAACATTCGAAAATACAGGATAACTCTGGGAAATAGTAAAAACAACAACCCAAAGGATTTATCTTCCCTAGGGCACCTCATAAACAGTATGACAAATTTGTCATACTGGGTGCTAGAGGGTTAATCTTGCCGGTGATTGCCAAAGCCGGCGACCGGGCAATATGTAAACAAAAATCCATCGGTCTAGAGCCGTATCGGTTGTTTTTCTCAAATAAACCATGATTGATTGATTGCATATAGTTTTGCGCCACATTCCGCGGTATTTCAGCTACGATGTGGCGTGTTTAAAATTTTTACAATTTATTTTTTCATTTTTTACAATTAAAGATAACTCCAATCAGAAGCACTCTTGGCCGTTAACATCACAATGAAAAACAAAATGACCGACATAAGTTTTTACAATTTTAAATATGTCAATGTGAGAGCGCTCACTCGCTAACCACTAAGTATCGGTCGCAGGCCCCGACACAAATGAAAAAAGTCAGTGTGTGAGCTGGGGACAGTAGTATTACACTCCCAGGGTTACAGTTATGATTATTTATTATAACCAGAAATCCGAACCTCAGTCAAAACAAATATATCTGGATGTTCATTTTGTTTACGTTAATATTTCAACGGGTCGATTGAGTTTGGGATGGGAGCTTCTATTGGTGCCTCAGGTTGGTTGGTGATTAGGTATAGACACCAGAGATGTGGGCTGAGGAGACGACACATACATAGTTGATATGCTGTTGGACAAACCGCAACTAGTTGTGAAAATAAACTAATCGAATACGTTACATGAATCCATTCATATTCAGATCCACCACATAGCATTTCGTGTCGATTTAAAGAAGTATTGTTGGTTGAACGAGTGAAACTGTGGGAACTTTTCGCGTCGGCGTGGCGAACTGCTCTCATAGAACAACTTATCTGGATACACGTGATGGAGCAAGTCTACAGATTTGAAGTGCTGTGCCTACTTGTCTATCAAGAACACAGCACCTACTACATACGCATTTCTGTTCAGTAATAGTTTAAGTGACATGTTCTTTGAACGGTATGATAAGTTGCTGTATAGACATGGCGCACTTAGTTTTCACTTGGGAAACTACATGTGCGAACAGAACTTATCAATAACTCATGCAATGTGTTGTATTTAAATGTATAAAAGGCGATGTAATGTTACTTCAATCTATGTGAACAAGCAGAGTACTTTTGAGATCCAATGAGAGTGATTGTCCGGTAGAGCTACGAATCCCCAGATCAAGATGTCGCAAGAATCCAAATTTCGCTATAAATGAAATTTATATATTAAATACATTTTCAGGCTTTCCATTTCGTTTTATTTGCTTGCTCACACTTGGCTCCAAATATAAAATCACAATAGTGCACAAAGTACTTTTACACATTTGGATTATCTGGGTTTTTTATTTTGCTTTTAATATCACGCCGCCATGTACGTTTAAAACTCTGCCTTATGTAACTATATGTATGGTGCAAAATCGAAAGTAATGATCGTTAAAACACCACTGCGACCGTTGGGGGTCCCATCGTGTGACGTCATATACGTCCTAGGTGGACAATGGGAGTCGAACTTGCCGATGATTATTTGTCATGTTAGATACATTACCTGCCGAATCTACAGCAAGTTAACAGTTTGTTGTTGGTTAAAACACAGGGACAATGAAAATCAAGCGTTATTATAAACGAGTGATCTTGATTGCTCAAGCGTAATGAAACGTTATATCTGATCCAAACCACATTAAAGCTCCTGGAAAAAATTATTATCTCATATCAGACCGTAAAGCTTGGGAGCTCTCTGTTTAGATCTATTTGACAAAAAGACTCACCCAATCGTGTTCCACTTCATCGCGAAAACCCCCAAAGTAAAGAGTCGTCTTAATTACTGTGTTTAACTTAAAGCGTAGTCAGAGAGAATCCAATTCTGAAGAGAGCGGACTGTGACAAAGCGAAGAGGTTATTATAGAAGACAGGTCGTCCAAAAATCAATGATTTGAATATGATATTGTTTGCCCATCTCTAGAAACTATAGTTCTCTTATCTGGCCATCTGTAAAACAGTTATTTGATTGAAACAAGATATTTAACACTTTGAACAATTACTGTGAATAACATGTGTTATATGTAGGAAAAATATTGGCCTCTGCTACGAGATAGCACGCAAAAAAACATTTACAGAAAATAAATGTCTGACGTATAATGCTGACAAGAACACTGGTGATCGTCTGGAAAATCGCTTTGATGTGCGATTTCTCTTCAAGGGCCTTTTAATATTTTGGACTAAAAGACCGATTATCTCTGCACGATGGTGACAATTGATATGAAAATTACAATATTATTAAACCCTGCAAAGAGCACTTCCATGAACGAAAAGCATGTAAATGACACATCCGACTCGGATTTTGCCATAAAAAGAGAAAATAAAAGTGGAAAGGGGTTGATTGATAGCCCTTTGCAATAGAGTTTGATGCTTAATTCAATCGTGTTGGACCATGGTGTGGATGTGTTCCTTTTAAGAACTGAAATTCCACAACCGAAGTGTGATATTTAAACCCTTTATCCCAAGTTTTCCTGTTGTTCTAGGTCTGTATTGTATGTCTTCAGAGCCTCAAATTTACTTAAGGACGGTTTGAGGGAGCTCAATATTGCCCTGAGGCTCCCAGTATTGTTTGTGTGCGTCTTTGAATTGTCCTGTCTTGTCTCATTGCCGGTGGTGTCATCAGTGAGGAGATGTGTTAATACCAAGACGTATAAACATTCTAGTTTCATAATTAGACTCAAATGTGAAAGGCGGGTTATTAAATCGTTGTGTCTGACTG
Organism: Mopalia muscosa; assembly: GCA_031763545.1. NCBI lineage: Eukaryota > Metazoa > Mollusca > Polyplacophora > Chitonida > Mopaliidae > Mopalia > Mopalia muscosa. The sequence continues at coordinate 1,887 of JARFOD010038773.1, read as the reverse complement.
GATATCAGAATCCACTCAAATGTACCGCACATTCTCGAAACATGATGACCTTTCATAAAGTCTGTTTTCTCTTGATGGGGATAGAGGTTGGAGAATGCAAGATTTATTTGCGGTCTGCACAAAAGTCAATCATTTTACTACAATTCAAACACCATTAAAACGACATTAGGTATCTAACAAAAACGAACTACCATATGAAGGTTGTTCCTAACGTACATGGATGAACAAATTTAAATTAGAATAACCACTTTGCACGGGTGACTAAACCAGCGATGTTCCCCCATTCTCAGCGACAAGGGATTCGATATTAATTTAACCAGTTATTTACAGATCGTACCCGCGCCATCAATATCACTGTAGTCTTGTTGAAAAGTGTCCATTCGGGTTGGCTGTTTACACTTCTGTCGTAGCTAGTTAAGCTAGATTGGTAGTCCTGAGCTGTTCACTATGTATTTTAAACAGAATAAAATAGAGTGTTCTCAGTACATAGTTAAGGTGGTTCGCTGTTCATAGCAGTCTTTACTCAAGTCCGATTTTCTTTTTATCTGATGAGTACTACGTGACATGGAAGTAACGTCAGTTAGGTCGACAGCTGCCTTAATCTGGGATAAGTGTAGTACATTTATGCTATGTAAAAAGTAAATCACTTACGAGCCAAATGTTATATTAATACTCAGCTTCAAGGATTGCTATGTTATGTCTTGTTTCATTCGCGGTTTAAAACGCGTTGCCAATAGCGCCGATCTTGTATTTAGAGTCCACTGAATACCAGCCATGATCAAATTGGTTTTTTGTTTGATTGAGGTTGTACTTAAAAGGCACTCGGCTTACGACGACGATTTGTCGGCTTCGCCCTGGTCGTTGCCTAATTGAGGGACTCACACATATTTACCTGAGGACACGGACTCAGTGCAGTAAACATTGCATCGATCGACTGATTGATTTGTAGATGGATGGATGGATGGGTTGATTGATTGACTGACTGACTGACTGGTTGGTTGATTTGTTTGTGTTTTACGCGTGTTGAAGGATGATGAAGGATAATTAGACTTGCCCAACTAAGATGTGAAGGGTTCCATAATGTTGGAAAGATAATTTTCCTCGAGCGCTAAATAAAGACAACATTGCTACTCTTCAAACAAACTCTCCTTAACCAGAGGGCCAGGTACTTAGATATTATAAATGGTGACATGCATAACAAAGACAGTAACGCCAGACTTCAATGTCAGCTTATTGAGTCAGAGTAACGCATCTCAAAGCTGATTATCTGTAAAATGCCTTTGTCGGCATATCTAACAGCAATGCTAGTAATGTATCTACGGGAGCAATATACACTGCGATGAAACATTAGCGGTTCGTACATGGTTCATCAGTTTTATCTTGATTCTATATTTGTTGAATTATTTTTTACACATATTGGTTTGTTTTTCATATAATTGAAATGTTTCTTCACAAATCCAAAATTAATAACTGAAGTAAAAATTAAAAAATCACATCCTTGAGGACAAATTTATTTTCAACATATGTAAAAAAAATGTGTTTCACGTATGCTGAAAATAATTTCGCATATGCAAAACAAACTTGTCTTTTACAAGTGAGAAAATTGTTTTTATATAACTTGAAAGTTATTTTAACCTACCAAAATCATCTCATGTTACTTTAACGTAAGGCGGTAATCCACTTGACATATCAGTGTTCAGTGTCAAATGAGATCAATGGTATAAGTGATTTATTGCAAAGGGTTTAACGCTACATTCACCTTTATAACTGATATGCTGTGTTGTGAACCGACTTTCAATTGAGCCCCGTTAGGGAGCGGGTGGGCCATGGCCCTGCAGAATACTCCTTCGGCTTCCTCGGTCGATCGTAAGAGGCGAGAAAAGAGGT
>JARFOD010038762.1:0-10327 GCA_031763545.1 Mopalia muscosa | reverse complement strand
CAGATAGTTTATAGAATTATCTTTGTAATTCAGTCACTTTTAATCGGATTTAAAACCCATTTGGGAATACCTTTAACAAAATCGTGTATCCGCCACTGCTCACTCTCACCTACAAGATCATAAATAAGGCTACCCTTTAGGTCTGTGTTGTGTCACCTGGTACGAAATCAAAATCTACAACAGAATAAACTCATTGGTTCATTCTTTGGCTATTAATTACGATTCTCTTTTCAGAAAAGGTATCTGACGCTTGTCATGGACTGAGTCATGTTATCAAATCCTATAACAATCTGACTTGTGGGGCTGGTTTAACTGTGTTTGTCACCGAAGTTCGTTACTACCAATGGAAACACATTCAAATTTGTCCACATGAATTATCCAATGAACAAGTGAGGCCTTCTTGTTGTCTTCACGAAAACACCGCCTGTTGTTGGACAAACCAATCCCAGAAAACACAACTTCAAGAACATTGCATGGGAAAGATGACGTGTCGGATTCATTCTGCTAAAGCTCTGCCAGTTGCGGGCCTTTGTATTAAGGCAACCAATTTTCGATTTAGCAGTGTCAGGTCTATCCGTTATAAGTGCGTCCAAAATGGTAAGTAATGGTTTACAAGTTTGGTTATGGCTATAAATGGTATTTTTGTGTCTTGTACAGGGAGCACAATTACAGTACCAGCAATGCCGTAGTTTTGAGTTAATTAAAGAAACAACGGGGTATTAATGCTTTGGTAAAAAAGCAGACGTTAGAAGTTTTCGTCCATTTCATTTATTAACCAGAAAACAAGCAGAATGTGATTATGTTATGGCCTAATAATAATGTACAAGATTGTTGGTATTGATATTTTGATAAATACACAAATAAACAAGGAATAAATTTGTCTTGATATATTTATATTGGCCACAGTAATTGTACCTTAAGTTTGCTGGCGGAAAAAAAAACCCCATAGGGTTTGTGTTATCGCATTGTGTTATCCCGTTAATTAAAAGAAAGTTTAGAGGTAACTTAAAATATTTAATTTAAATATCCTTCAAGACTATTACTATTACAGGACGAGGCTGTGGATACGGGCTTGAAAATAATTCCACTTAAATGTATGTGAATTTTTAACGTATGTAAAATAATCAATAACACATACATGTATGCAAAGAAGAGTTCCACATATTCTAAAAAATAATTTTCAATATTTTCATATGTAAAATTATACGATACTTGATTTCCACGGATAAGTTTAATATAGTACAAGAGTAGTGCAACTCCGAAGAACGATCAACTCATTTTGAACTCAATATTTCAGCGCTTTATTTTGCCATCATTGGGAGAGTAATGTAAGAAGGGACATGAAACATATTTATTTAGAAAGATCAGGGATTTTAAATCAACAATAAGCCTTCGCATTACAAGGCCATGGGTCTAAGTATCTAATAATGACCGGTTTGTTAACAAATCTCTATCTTAGTTAGAACGTTTCTAGGCTGGGATTTCACCTTGTTTTCCAATGTATGGTAATGTCATCCAAATTCCAAAGGACTACATTATATTTCTTTACGAGATGAGGCATGTAATTGGAGTTCCACCAACTTAGAGTCAAGCTTTTGTGTCGCCAAAATAAAAAAAATTGAATCAGTCTTTTTTATCCCAATTTAAGGATCGATAGATACCACATCGCCAGGAAATGGATTGAACATCACCACACAGAGAGTGTCTGCTGAGATTGACTCGAACAATCATAACAATGGTATGTGGCATCTTTCTATTTAATTTCAAAGTTTGTTTTATTATAAAGTTACCTTTTCCTTTAAAGTAACGGTTTCTTAATAAACTGACCGCTGTGTATATATTTGGAATATTCTTTTATTAAACGACTTAAACTGATGCCAAGAACGGTAGGTTCAAAAAAGGTCAACATCGCAATTGTCCAATTAAAATCCATGGAATTCGAGGTTTGCGCTCCAAGGAATTCCTAGTTAACCAGTACCCAATCTACGTCGTGCAACACTGCACTATTGTGGAGCTAGGGAAGATTGTGTGTCAACCATTGAGTAAACATCAGCTTAATTAGAGTTATCGTTGTACTCAAGGTTATTTCATTTATAACATAATTCGGATCTCAGCTATGGAGATTACCTAAACGCATACCCGAATTATCTCCGCCTTCATACACTTTGTTATGTGCATGAAATGAAATAATATTAATGAAATGATATTGTGAATTAACTGTTATTCACATTAACATGCTTGAAGATTTACGTTAAACTTAAACTAGCTTAAAGTTAGCCCGCGGCCGTGGCTTAGTGGTAGCGAGTGCGCTTCCTGAACTGAACGTGATTCGATTTACCATTCACGCGTTCGAGTCCGCCTTTCGACCATCAGGTATATGAGCGAGTCACATGTTCAGGCTCTGGCAATCGCAGGGGTGGTTTTTACGAGGTTTTCTCTCGGTTTTCCACCGTAATAAGGCTGTGTACAGTGTGAAGTGGATAATCCGTCGTCATATACTGCGACTGCCGGTACGGGTTATTCGTCCTTCTTATCCAAAGCGTAGCATTCGCTATGGCAATAATGGTACCATTTCCGAACATTGCTCGACCATTTCAGTACTGTTAATAATCTCGGATGATATAATTATGGATCCACGTGTTTATTGTTTATGTGTGAAGGCTATTTTTGTAATGATATGATGACGTCATTGGAGCTACATTATTATTAAATCACTTACAGAAGACAACATTTTTATTATTTACAAATCATGCATAAAAGACAGTGTTTAGCTTAAATGTAATTTTACCCGAGAAAGGGGCCTGTGTGATGTGTTTTTTGTTAAACAAATCCGCGGTGCACGTTGGTTGATTTCCACACATGCGCACAAAACATCCGGCGGTTAACATTACACGTTTTCATGTAATATTATTGCTTCGATTCACCTCCAAGATAACTGTACCGGAAAGGATAGTGTCGAAGGATATTCAGTGATGTAATGATATTTCACACTCGTAGGATTGAATTCACTATTATCACTTCCTATTCTGTTCATTTATATATATCTTCTACAGATATATGATTGCGTACGCTTACATATGCTTACTTCACAGCTGTAGGCCTATCACATTAGAACAAATAGGGTGAACATCTTTCTAAAATATGTCACGGCACGAAACCGTTTATATCGCCACAAACGTTATCTCATAACATCGATTCATAACATAAAGCTGTTAACGATTATATAGATTTGAACAAACAACATTATGAATGGCGTGTTCTTATGAAACATACCTGAAAAACGGAGAACTTTTGAAGGTCTTTGGTTTATTTTCAACATGAACTCCATTGTCTAACCATCAAGTACCATCTAGCTATTTAACGCAGACTGGGACCTTTGGGAAAAAACCCGCACCATTACTGTCTTACCAGGAAGGGACGAAGGAGCTACTTTCACAAAAGGCCATAGGTACATAGACATTTGAAAACTTTTTTTATGTAGGTCAACATAAAATTGAACAATTGTATTTATTTAAAAATGATTAAACTAGTTAATTGTTTGTTATATGTTTGTTTGTTTGCTTTGGGCGATTGGTATCTTTAAAAGGGGATTGGATTGACCTACAGCTGAATGACATCAAAGCATAGTTCCGGTGTATGTATACAGCTGTAATTTGTCTTGCTACCACAGCATAATTTACGCCGTTTTAGCGAATATCACTACATTTACACATTCAAAATGGTACTAGGTCTATGACCAAGCGGGCTGTAGGTAAGGCATGGAGGTAAGCCAGCCTCTTGTTTTATTATTAATTTTTTTAATCTCCGGTCTACAGTTTTACCCAATCACTTATTATCTCCCTTTGCGTTCAATAGGATTGTACGGGTTGAGGTATCCCTAAGAAAAATACAAATACGTAGCATGAATATATTACTAAACCTTACATATGCTTAGACCAATCTGATTAAAACAGATTTAAAGAAGCCCCGTTGTTTGTATGGCGGGTGTGTAAGTGCGCTTTTATATGCCACTTAAGGACATTCTAACAGTTAATATCGACTAATTATTTAACTGCAAAGCATTTCTGAATAAGGGAGAATTCAGTGCTCCAATAGTCGATATTCTACAGCGCCAAATGGAGTCATAATGAAGCATCAAACTGCCTAAATACATGTGGCTAAGTCTGCATTATGGATAGAGTTGGTAGGTGATTTCCTCTCTAGGCCTCGATGGAAACAGTTCGCACTTCTCAACACACCATATTTACTTGCATGCACGAGTCAATCACAATACATGGTACGAATGCCTTCAAGTGACATTGCATAGCTCACTTACAGATATAGACTTTTAGCGGAGATCCTTTTCCATAGGTTCGGTGGAGTCCCCAGAAGGCCTGGCAGAGAAATATATCAATCTGTTGATGTGTATAGATGATCCATAACATAGTCGCCCCCCAAAACTTGGAAATAACAATACGAGAATTTTCGTTTACTACCCGTGTTATATGGTTTTCATTGGACAATGCAGGGCGAACTCGAAATAACATAAAGAGGGCGTTTTAGTCGGTCCTCTGGCGTAAAACTGTCGAGATTCGTGGCTTTTTCAGTTAAGTTATAATGTATAAATAGGTGTAACGTCACTTAAAAGTGCCACTATCACAATGCCATCAGAGGGACCTCTTTCACAAAACGGTTAGCCCCTTTTTTGAGCTAGCATTTACCAGTACTCTTTACTTTTCTAAGCGTTTTTAAAAATAAAGTTGCGCAATTTTGTGGCCTTGTGCTTTCACAGCTTTAAGACAATACGAAGCCGATATTATGCGGCGTGCATCTCTGTACATTTACAAACCTGACATATATACGAATCTATGTCTGCGCCTTTTAAAAAATTCCTTTATCAGAATTTTGTCAAATTTTTCTGGCTGTTTAATTCCGAGCTATGCTCCCCATTGCAACCTTTGGTGGACCGAAACCCTTAAACCTCAATATACAGCTACGATATCTGTGTAGTGTGGTGTCACAGTGGGTTTGTAATGGAGCTCGGAATAAAACTCATGGTTTGCGTAAATGTATAAAGTCTTCATCTTTAAATATAAGTTCCGCGTTGTCAAAAAAGAAAAAAAAAATGTTAATTTGCGGGATTAAAGTCCCCGAAAGCTTGATTCATTCCGTTGATAAAGACATATCTAAAATATGACTGAGTGATGACTGAGAGGTGAAAATTGTATCAATATAAACGTTTATATTTAAAACTATTTAAAAACTAGCCACTTGGCATAACGCATTTAAAAATATAGACATTTGGTGGAGATCATCTACCATAGGTTTGTGGAGTTCTCACAGGATCCGACAGAGATATATATCAAACTCTAGTGTTGTTATGGATAGATGACCCATAACATAGTCGCACCCCAAAACGGTAATAACAAGCCAAGAATTTGCGTTTACTCGCCGTGTTATCTGGTTTTCGTTGGAGGGCATTGAAGGCGATCCTCTGGTGTAAAAACTGTCAAGATTAGTGGCTTTTTTCAGTAACGTTATAAAGTATGTAGCATATGTGTAACATCATTTGAAAGCGCCACTATCATAAATGTTGTGCCAACAGAAAAATGACACACTTTCTCAACACTTCGGGTCTCCTCATATAACATCCTAATATAATTCCCCCCTGGAGCAATATATATATTTCTTTACCTACATTTAATTAAACATACTTGAAACAATACACAAATATTAAACAATAGCCTTGTGTTTTAAAAGTTAATTCTAGCATTCACTTAGTTACTAGATACAGTATGAATTGTTAGTGTAATATGTCTACTCTTCTGCCAATAGGCCTGCACAATGCTCATTAAAATCAACGACCACAAAACTGTTACTTTAAACGGTAAGATGTGCGGCACGATAAAGGCGAACAAGAATAGTTTTATGTATTGGAACCCTTCCAGCTTCCAGGTGTCCTTTCGCCACACGAAGCCAATCTGTTGGTGATGTCTTTTAATCGCGTCTGGTTATTTTCCACTCATGTTCACTTTTGTGCCTCTCATAGGATGCTGCATCATCGCCTAGATGTGGTAATATTACAGTTATCTCCTTTTGTTCATATCTCTGCCTATTGGACGTTTTGTCTTACTCAAAACGCCACAAAAAGAAGTTAAATAATTCCTTAGAAATAGCCTGTCCTGTATTTGCTACATCCCGCCAATGGAGTATTTGTTTACGTTTTGCTTTCGTTTTTTAAATTCTTAAGAAATAGTCAGTTCTTTTCTCTTCTTCAATCCATTTATCTTAAGCCATTAGTTGTGTCCCTTTATCATTTTCTGTCCATCAAAAGTTCTATTTGTTTTCCAGCTACTGACTATATTTCCTCAGATCCGGAGTTTTTCTGTTTGGTTTTGGTTTGTTGCGAGTAACGTCGAGGGTGGGATTCACACCATGTGTTAATGGGCTAGCTTTCGCGTGAGTCCCGTTATTACAGTCTCACCAATAAGCTTAGCCGTGGTAGGTGCAAGAATATCCTCTTAAATCGAACTGGAATCGTTTTCTCGCGAGAGTTTCTGCAGTGGACGAGACTAAGACAACTCTCGTACGCTAGGCTAGACCACCGCGCATTAATTTCCGACAATATTTGGGGCGACGTATGCCACAGACCACCAAATAAAAGAAGTTCAAAACAAGATGGCTCGAATCTCAGAGTCAATTTCTCGATGTAGGAAGTAGAATCGATAATATTATAGAAAGATCGTACGGATGACGTCGTGTACAAATAACAATAACGAAACTGCACTTAAAAGGGACAACACCTTACGACATAACTTCTCCGTTTTGATTGCACTGTTGATACTGTAATTATGTCTCGCACTTATTTGTTTCAGACGCAGGGATAATCTTGGGGTCGGTTATTGGCGCTCTTGTTGTATGTGTTTTGATTATACTGGCCGTGGTTTTCATGCGAAGGTAAGGAAATGTAATAAATTAACGAACCTTACAGATAACTCTCTCCCATTATACATTAATTTATTTATGTTATTGTGTGTGTTTATGTATGGTGATTAGAGGGGGCTTCCGGTTGCCCTGCAATTTAAAGGCACCACGGGGCCCATATGTAATCTTGTGCAAACAAACAAACAAACACATCAACAAACAAACAAAGGAACAAACAAACAAACAAACAGGCAATGATGCGATTTTAGTAACACCTAATATCGGTTGAATAAACAGAAAAATGAAAGCACACGCCCATATTTTGCTTTTTATTCCTTGTAAATTGTGTTCCAGAGCAAAATCAACAAGAAACCTACCTGATATCCATTCTACCAACACGCAGTTCACGGAAACACCGGTGTATGCAGATATTGATGCTCTTTCAAAAACGCCTCCAAAGAGGTATATCAACGCAAGAGAAGTGGCCCTTCAAGTGTTTCCCACAGTAGATGATGCAAGTGTGGAATATTCTAAGGTCAATGGTTCTATGACAACCGAAGGAGATTATCATGATCCCGGCAATTTCATGCCATTTACACATTATCCACCAACGTCTGAATACGGCCACATCATTGGAGAGCCCACATCATTGGCATCTCATAATGACGATTATGATCACACGAGTGGTGTCTCAGACAATCAGGAAGCAAATACTTATGAATCGGAATACCACGTCCTTAATCCTACCTACGACAAACTGAACAAGAAAAATGTACGAGTGACTAGTGTAAACGACGTTGATCCATATAATGTGTTAGACAAGGAAAGAGTTTAAAAAGTGGTGTGTTTTGATAACCTGACATTTAAAAACTCTTTTCGCGTGGTGACAGGTCGATAACGAGCTCCGTGAAACTGTACTGAATTGGATTACATTGTACTGTCAATTAACACGACTGAGTGGGAAATGCAACTGACAGGACAGGATTTATCAAATTATTATAATGATTCAAATGTCATATCGAATTATACCAAGCAAAATGTGAAGAGATCCATTTTTTTAAAAAATCTTTTTATTGCTATAGTTTATTGTTTGTCCGGCAGCACGACATGCCTACTGTAGTCGGTGGCTTGTGTACAGCATGCGTTATGTTGGTATTTATATATTTATTAACGTACTTACATTTATAAAGATCCATTTCGTCATAGCCCTATCATTTCCAGCTAAAGCTATCGTATTTTTCCAGTTTAGCACACTTCGTTAATTTTCCACACCCGGTGGCAACCATGTTTGTTTACACTTTGTCCGTTGGATTAATATCAGAAAACGTATATCTTTTATCTCAACAATTCCATGATTGAAATTATAAATGATGTTGGGAATCTACCTTTATATTTAAACTAACTTTGGCTTGAAGAATTCAGTATATTTACAGATTTTATTGCGCATTTAGTCAACTACATTTTGAAATAGAGAGTATAGTTCACTCAAGTGTATTAAGGGGGGGATTTCAAACACTCAAGTTTTAGGAATGTACATGCTACATCAGATAATAGTTTTCTTGTTAAATATTCGTCACATCTAATAAAATAAGGTATAAAAGACTTTATAATTCTCTGATTACATGAAAGACAAAACCGTAAAGACTTAAATTACATTGGTCAGTGGTTTTAGCTCTCTGTATATAACCATTGCAAAACTCTCTGCGGTGAATTCATGGGGTTACTTCCATATTTTAATACGGGTTTTCCAGTTATGACGTTACGACAACAGAGTGACGTCCCTTTGTTAAATAACATTGTCGGTTTACGGAAAAGGAGGGCCAATCAACGATTTTTAGCACGGGCGACATAGGGAATATTGCAAATGGACTCTCAATCTCAAACCCCCGTATTGACGTGACCTTGAACAAATATACTATGTATTGGATCGACTTTACTGTTCTCTTATTAATGTCTATTCGACCATTCGCGGGGTCACCCTAATATAAAGCTGAGTCCTACATTCTTCCCTGCCTAAATACAGTCCTCTCGTGTCCCCAAAACTAATGACGTGGATTCATCCATTTACTCACTTGAGAGTCTTCCCATTGTATAGAGTATTAATATATTAAGAAACGCCGACTTTTCCACGTAAACTAGATGCAAATTAGTCAGTCAGCGAAGCAACTGAACTACATTCTACGATAGAAAAATTAAGCCAATCGCGCATTTATTTCACAAAGAACAGTATTTACTTTCAGTCCTTAATTTTGCCATCAACTGTTTTATCTTCCCACGTATACAGTGTGGCGTAGCCATTTTGGATTTCCAATGAGAATCCTTTACCCCTAGAATTCGGTCAGATCTGAAATACTTTGTGAGCATTTTCATAGCTGGAAAACAATATGTGATGTTTTTATTTTTCAGTTAAGTTAACCATTTTTGTTTTCATAGTTCTTCGAAATTATTTGTAGTCTGTATTTGTTTAAATTATTTTGCCCAATTATTGCAGCTAAATGCCCAAATTTCAAATATTCATAATTATCTAGGCTGGTCATTTAAATGCATTTCTGTAGGCCTATGTATTGGGTGGAGTTAAAAGAAAATTGGGTCTTTTTGGAAAATTTTACCTGATGTTTTGCTTGACGGGGGCTCCTCCACAGTATAACCAGAAAATAATAATAACTTTATTTAGACTGGGTAGCACAATTAGCCGAAGGACTACTCTCCCTTGTGGCCCAGAAGACAATGATGAATCCGAAAATGGAATATTATTATTTAGCCCATTGTTGTTTATGTGTAAAATGAGGTACCAAGGAAATGTGACAGCACATTTCTTTGAGAGTTGTTTAACTCAATCTGATTGCGCGAGATCACCTTTGATAGCCTTGAGGGGACATGTTTTCCTTCGGATGCACTAGGCTCATTTTTGTTGCACTTTAATATTGATAATGCAGAAGAACGAAAAGATATCCAAATTCATGTACTTGTTTACCAAGATGAATCTTGCTTTGTCGGGAGGTGCTTCTTAATGTATAATAACAAAGAAAGCATCTTGTTTGAGTGGCATTTAGAAGGTGGTCACAAAGCATGTACACTCGACAAAGAGTTGACTCGGGCGTAGTGAATAGTCAACACTGAGCTACGATCAATTATGTCAGCTACCGTACGCTTCAGAAAGGGCGATGAGAAGGGGGAAAAGGGCTATGTCTCACATTCCGGTAACAATATTTACATTTTACAATCTGTTGATAAAGTAAAAAAAAAAAAAGAACCAGACAATTCCTGTATTTTTCCAAACTTGAATAGCTGGTGGGCTTTAGTCCATCTTATTTTCGAGCAATGGAGACTGCAGTGTAATATCACAGCACTGATACATGTAGGCCTATACATGGTAACCAATACACATTGTATATACTTATAGATTATCTGTATGCTAATCATC
>JARFOD010038751.1:0-10327 GCA_031763545.1 Mopalia muscosa | reverse complement strand
AAGTGTGGTTTGTTTAATTAAAAAACATGTAATATCCTCCGTTAAACTAAGTCTTATAGTGACACAGGTATTGTTGCAAATATCTTCAGTACCTCCATGACCATGACAATTGAGATCGCTTTGTGTAACGGACTGCAGTACTGGTATAATTTTGCTATGGTAGTCACATTAAACATCACCTCCGTGTAAGATCAGTTTGTGTAATGAGCTACCAGCCGTTATACAGAGTTCGTTCTGTGCTTATTCTGACTGGACTGTTATCGATAATATAAAGTCACTGATTTGAACATTAAACGCTAAATCGTCGTGTTGTTGTTGTTATACCATTTCTTGTGTTTTGGTTGAACTGACGATAATTAAATAAAGGCTAAATTAGGTTTTAGTTTTCAAATCACACACGCCAATTGTAAACCGAATGCCCCTATGTGCATCCTGAACTAGTTGTCGATTAGTTTTATCAATATTGAAAATTTATAGAAAAAACAAAAACATGTAGGCCAAATATTTGTAGCATTAGTAAGCATAGAGATTTAAATACTATCTGCGGGTAAATTTGATCGAAGATTGATTGACTGACTGATTTGAATTGAACGCTAAGCCTAATATATTTCACTCATGAGGCCGGCGTAACCTAACAGTAAATAGCCATACAAAAGGCAACCGATTTTTGTTCCTCCCGTCCTAAGAGAAGAGTAACTATCCCAGCCCATGACTTAATGGCCTTGTTCAAAGAGCATTCGTCGATGGTATGAACGATACAAACATAGTTTGTACTGTCAAATAATTCAATACAAACAGAACACAGATGGTTTATCAAGGTTCAACACCACATGAACAAGGAAGCGGTCTAGTTTTTCTATCTATGTAGGAACAATGCTTCTTGGTAGATAACTGAAAGTTCCATGTGGTGGACGACGTATACAGCAGGTGAAATGAAAGAAATGACTTCCTGGAAAAGGGAAATCTAGCCTGTGGGCATAATGCACATTCTATTCCGATAAAGAAAATGAAATCAGGCGTGTAGACCCTATGCAAATTCTTGTTCGATAGATAAAAGGAAAGTCTCAATTGTTACAAAGACGAGTCTGTCTTTGGGTCGTTAGATATGAGCGATAAACTAGTTTCTATATATGTATCAATCATGCGCAGATCTGGTATGGGAGATAACCACGTTTTGCAGGTATAAGCTATATTACAATTGCTAGAGGCCCATCTTACCAAGAAGTTTGGTCGCCTTTAAGATCACAGAAATGCTTATGGAAAGCAAAACAGAAAAATGTCAAGGTTTGTTCTATAAAACCGTAAGAATTTTAAAAGTATTTATTTATATAAATGCGATCAGCTTCTGTTTACGTATCCAGGCTATTATGGTCCAGATTACTGGTTGAGGAATACTGCATTCAAAGTTTTGTAAAAGTATTTCCAGCAAGATTTTTTTATCGAGATTGTCCACTTCTCTTTTCTCTGAAAAGTTAAACAGTTTCCGTACAAATCTGCATCTGTCGGGTACCTGGTCAATATATAATTTGATAACGCTCGTTATCCTCCATATTCAAATCGATATTATCATTATTTCGCCTCGCGTGCAACTGAGCAATTTTAATCTGGACAATGATAGGTTTTTGATCTTCTCTCCACTTATTCATATTTCTGTTAATGTACGAAGTTAACGACAAACACTCTCATATTTACAGATCGATAAATGTGTATATTCGTTTCAAGCCGCAAATAACATGGAGGCCGATCTGTTGTTTTGTCGTTGTTGTCAAAAGCGTTAGAAGTAGTTTCCTTCATCTGTGAATAAGGTTGGCACACCTCCAAGACATAGGCCACTTCTGTAATTAAAACTTAGTGTTCAATAATAAGTGCTAAGAAGGGTGTATTCACTACGTCGCGAAAGGTAAAACGTGTGCAGCCCGACGAAAATGCTCCTCATGTTTTAGTCAGTTTCAAATTCGATATACGCCTATAGTTTTAGCCGGCTGTGAAATAATATCGTAGTAAAAGACATCTGACACTCAAATTGACACTACAGGATAATGAATATAACTCCTCTTTAACATATTCTCTACAGAGACTGTAAGAGTATGGATGATTTTTGTGTCCTTTTTAAAGGAATATTAAAAAGAATTTTTGTGATTTTTGAATAACACTGTCTTAGTTATAACATATTCAATTACAGAAAATTGCGCCGGTTGTTTTCAACTAGAACCTGTTCAAACTAAGAAAACAGTTATTCCAAAATATCGAAATACAGTTAGTTTTCACTTTCTTAAAGTCACATAAATCAAACAATGCTTTAAAGTTTGTGAGCTGTGTCCCTCTCCAATCAGAGGGTTAGTAAATGTCCGTTACCTAGACTCAAGCTGATTAATCTTCTATTTTAATAGAAGTCGTGTGGTAAATAAAGAGAATATTGTTAACATTTACTTTCTAACAGACACAAAAATGAGTAATTTCTTCCAGCTTTTGGACTTGCGTCACTTTTCTTCAAGAGGAGGATTGAATGTCCACTCCTGTTGATCAACCTTCTGTTTTTTGTAGAATGCCGTCTGGTTGAGTGTTTTAGGTGCCTAACTGTGAAGGTAGTGGGATCGATTCCTGCACGACTTTTAGCCTGCAAATATTTCTGGACTAGAATCTGTTGAAACTCAAAAAGTAGTATCACAAAAGAAAAAGAATACTCCTGTACGATAGTAACTAAATGATTTTTTTCTGGAACACACAACCGTAAAGAAGGGCAGTAGTTAGTTATCGACCCTACATTGTTTGGTTAAGATATTTGACGCTTGACAATAATTTTTTTTATTGTTGTTGTTCGCTTTTTCAATGGCAATTAAAGAAGGGTATTGGTCCAGAGCTCGCCGTTATGTGTTGTGTCAATACAGAGTTTCGTATGAATGGAATACGTTGATCTTACTTGTTACATGTGTTTATCCGTATTCAAAGCACGCACTATGTCTATTACCTGAGGTATGTGGATCGATTAACTTGTTCAATTTTATATTAGTGTGATACCTTCACGGAATATATTATTCAGGCAATTTTAGTGAGTACATCTTCTCCGGTATGAGGATCAAACAATGACCTAACTGAACATGCGTGCTGATCAAATTTGATAAAATTAGGAAGTATTATTGCATTTACAGAAAACCCTATATTGTCTTGTCTTCCTGAAAACGAAGGGTGCTAATGGGAAAATGGAAGCTACTCTTCAGACCTCTTAAGGTTTATTTTTAGCTGCCTTGTGGCTGTGCTCCGAGACAAGTCAAGAGGTGGAAATGTCAGTTTTCTCGGTTGAGGACCAACCATTGTGGACAAAACTCTTGTAAGGGCGGGAAGATAACTACCCTGACCTTATGAATGGCCAGCTCGGAATGTGCTTATTGAGAAGGCTGCGTCCTCATTCCTCTCACTAACTGAGACAATAGAAAGCACTATCAATTCAGTCACCACCAATGATAAAGTCGTCGTACACTCCACAAACCATATGTTAAACTCAACAGATCATTAAGCAGATAAAAGGGTGAACATCAGATGAGTTGATCTATAGCAGATTAGTCATGTAATCAATATTTATACAGTAGACATTCTTGAAAAGGCCTTATGGAACACTATAATAGGGGTATTGTTTTAGAAATGTTACTATTTGAAAATGCAACTCTATAACTGTCCAAGTTTCTAACTAACGACGACTTGCGTGAGTCTTGTGTCTGCTTATGTTTTCCCATCGTGTTGTTTGAGGACACCCTTTGGCTATTGGTAGATAATGATAGAACATGCTCACAACATATTACATCAAAGATCTACAACTGGACGTTGTACAGCCATGGATTAAACTACATGGATTAAGGCCCGTACCTCAAATATACAACAAAAATAAACGACAAACGACTTAGAACAAGACTTCTATCATTTCCATAGCTATTCCTGTCCTATTTTGTCCATAGTTATTCCTGTTCTACTGAACGATCTGGTGGTTGAAGGAGCTCCATGTTGCCACGGTGCTTTCCGAGCTAAATAGGAACAGGAAGCGGATGTGTTTGTGATGTCTGTGAGTGTCTGGTATTTGTCCTGTGTGTTTTTTTTTGTTTTTTGTTTTTTTTTTGTCAGTGGTGTTGGAGTGGTTTCCGGCATCCATAGGGCAGGCCCACCGTCATGTGAGTGAAATAACCTGAAGGGCGGCGTTAAGCCCCAATCAAACAAAACAAATCTACTGAACGAGAAACGTTCAGCCAACATACCAAACGCAAACAAAATTAATGGGAGACCATACCATCAAGGCTCCGACTGCAGAGGAGGGAATAAAAGCACTTAAATATATAGATCAAACACATTTCGAATGTTACATTAATTTAAATGTTTTCACTTATATACGTTTGTTGATAATATTTGAATACGCTTCACTTCCTTGTAGAATAAAGAACAGAACAGCGTGCATTTTAGTTTGAATGCTTACATTCTATAGTTCTAAACCTCTGGTATAAATACTGCTTGAATATAATACACTGGCGACCAAAGTGTGGCTAAGGTAGTGTATATAAATTTCTATATTTTTTAACCATAGCTCACTGCATGGTTCATCTACTAGACAATGCAAAGTGGAATCGGAGGCCGTGTACTCAATTGTGTCCTGGGAGAAACCTTTACTAGCTCGTCATTAACATCTGATGACTGAACTACTTGTCAGTGTTAATATCGACATATAACCGACGGGGATTCAGCCATGGGCAGAGTCTGTTAACATTTTAATCATGGATAACACAACCCCTCAGCTTTACTTATATACTGCTTAACTGATGCGTCTCCAAGATATAAGTAAAATCAAATTGTATCATATATTGAAGTTACTGGTTTCAGCATTTCACAAAATAACCTTACAAAATCGTATTGTCCCACGGATTAACCAACTAGTGAGGCGAAGCGGACAAGGCTGCAAGGGAGTCAAAAGGTTACTTTGGAGTCTAGACTGAATCAGTTGCTACATCAGTCATTCATGGGTTGACGGTGATGCCTTACAGTTATGTAGATACTATCACAGATTATTCTCATCTATACACAGTCTGTTCTTAAACGCATCGGCCAACGAACAGCTTATATATGTTTGCATTGTAAACAAATTACAAATATTGTTTGTCTCCACTCCGGTCTACAGAATACACCACAGTTATATTGCAGCGAACGGCTTATATGTATAAAACAAAATATATTTGTATTGTAGACAAATTGAACTTTGTTGGCCTCAAGCGGGATTTAAGGCGGGTTTACAGAATGCACGGCCAGCGCTCTTACTGACACTTACATCCGTTGTGTCAATTATTTTTAGATGAGACAAAACCAAAGTTTAAAGTTTTGTTTAAAATGTAATTTTAACACATTTAGCATTTTACCCCCAATCATCCACTTATTCGTCACAGGTTAAGTGCAAAACTGTCGGGAAGGACAATTCGATTCAGGACAGTCGGTAAACAAAATAAACTGTCACATCTATTGGAATGATAATTTGAAATCGTACGTAACACAATATGCCTGTTATCGTTATTATATGGAACATATTGACGTCAGTCTGTCTTAAACAGATTTGATATCCTGTAAGTGTTATTTGTTTTTGGCTAAAGACGTTTCTTAAATTTATGTTGAACATACCGGCATATTGGCAGACATAAGTATGTTGTAAATCGAGTCGAGTAAATGTCAAGACAATGGAATCGATCATTAACAAAATAATTTATTTTATGAAATTGACCAAAAGCTTAAAATTGACTTTGATTAAGCAAAGTGCCACTCGTCGAACTTCGCTTACGCCCTTTGCGTCCGTCTGATGCAAAATAAATAAAACCTTATTGTAATTTCTATGAAATATTTCAAAATCAGGCATTTTGATAATTTTGTTCACTTTGTACCACTCTGCTCCCAATATTTGATGAACAAAAATCATTTTGCTTACAAACTTGTGACAGAGAGCGTTCGCGAGAACAATAACTATGCTGGTAAGTAACATGACTCCTGTCCTCATGATTGCCATACGAGAAGCAAAGTGACGCAAGTATATGTAATTCTCAAACTTGTTTACCTTTTGTCACAACTGGCGATTTTCTTAAGAAGAATTCCATCGTCTGTTCAGGAGTTCAAGTCATAGAAAATATCTCTGAATGCATAAGAATCACGTGATACATAATACAAATATGAGAAAAGAGGATATAAGATATATTTTACCTACAAACTTGCGATTTTTTGCATACAATCTAAATTTTGAAGACTATAGTATTTTAAACAAGAGTTCTGAAACGAAAGTATGGATATTACAAACATTTGACCGTTCTGTTCGCTCATATTTTCGAAGGCGTCCATGAATGTTTTCCTGAGAAATCTAATAACAAACATTTAACTAGCGTATGGACATGTGGATGTTAAAGATAAAAATAGCTAAATGTGGGGTCAAATGGGATAAATGAAAACTGACTTATGATCTGGTACAGTATACTCCATAATTAAAAATGAGAATCATAAGAAGCCTTTGCAAAGCTCACTGTCTCAGATATATAACTCTTTGTCATTTAATGTAGTACTTTGGTATTATATTTTTAAATTTCTGCCAGAACAATTTGACTGAAGCCATCCATATATCCTTCGAATCCATAAGTTACATTGACTATAAAACCTTAGTTCCCATGGGGTGCGGGAAGGGAGGGTCACTGTTATACGACACCGTGTCGCTGCTAAGACGTTTATGCATTGAACAGCTGAAATTCTTGCCACGACAGACACATTAAAAAACAGTTTGAAGCGGCCTTTATATCCCAGGCATAGAGAGGAAGTTTGATGGAGAATGTAACCATCGTTCGGGGGTTGTTAAGGGGTTTCGGTCCAGGTTTACATCAAAGTCAGCCATGTACCCTTAACTGAGAAGGACGATATCAATACCAGTCGAACACTAGCCCAAAACAACACAAAACACATACCATTTGGCAGCGTAGCGGACCCACAACATTGAATCGACATAAAACAGAAAAGTCCCAGATCAAATAAAGTGTGGTTAATATTTAGAAAGGTGTCATCTCATATAACACATATAGCCAATTTTGTCGAATGATTAAATACAAACAGAATGCAGATGATTTATAATGGAGCGGTCTAGTTTTCTAGCTATGGAGGAACAATGCTTCTTGGTAGATACCTGAAAGTTCCATGTGGTGAACGGAGTATACAGCCAGTGGAATGGAAAAGGAAAATCTAGCCTGTTGGCATAATGCACATTCTGTCGCGATGAAGAAAATGAAATAAGGCGTGTGGAACCTACGCAAATTCTTGTTCGATAGATAAAAGGAAAGTCTTTTTCGTTTTTCGGACTGATAAATATTAGAAATAAACCAGTTTCAATATATGTAGCAATCATGCGCAGATCTGGTATGGGAGTTAGTCACGTTTTGCATACATTAGCTATATAACAACTGCTATAGGCCCATCTTAGCAAGAAGTTTGATGACCTTTAAGATCACAGAAATGCTTATGGAAAGCATAACATAAAAATGCCAAGGTTTGTTGAATAAACCCATACGAATTTTGTTTACATTTTGATATTTAAATATGATCAGCTTTTGTTTACATACAAACACAGTGAACAGATCGATAGTATGTATAATTCTGACGGATACATGGTCGCCTTTATGTAAAACCTCTAAGCTATACTTCATTGCCAAAGTAAAGAAGAGCAAAAAGGCCATTTGTTTTGTATTTGTAAATGTAATCTTTTTATGCCTTTAGACTAGAATATAAAGCGTTATCGACAAATATCAGGATAACGTGAAGTACATCTAAATTATCTACATAGACCTGATTGAACAGCGTTCATCACAGAGGCTTACACAACACGTCGGTTATATTGTGGTCCTCAACAATTCTGCACCAATCATGTTTTTGGAGTTATTCAATCTACGTCTTTACGAGACGGCGCTGTAGGTCTCGTGTGTCAAAATTACCTTCCGTAAATAGTCCGTCATCACCATCAATCATTTAACACCGTTTGCTACAGTGGATTCATACTCAGTGCATTCAATTACAATTCCGTGTAGACCAATAATAGGTATTAAGAATCGTTAGATTCGATCAAGTTGTTGCCGTCGACCTGTATAGAAAATTCATTGGTTCTGCTGCAGCCGTCTTCGATGTACTGCACCGGCCGAGTCCGTACCAGCCACACAACTTATCTTTGTGGTTGTAGAAATTGGAAACTGGGTAATTTGTAGTGCTTAACTCGAGCAATGAGTTTGTCACTCAAACTGTTTTAAAACAATCTACTGTAATCTGGTAAAACCTAGTATGTCTGTTGAATGCGAAATTGAGAAAACAAAGGAAAACGGTTTTGTTTCAGGATGTACAAAACTCTTTCCTGTTGGCAGTTTTTCATCTGGAAGAACCTAGTATGCAATATATGTCATGTAAACTGATCTGGAAAAACTTAGCAAGTTGAATTGCTAGGTTTTTCCAGATCAATACGCATTTCATCAGTTTACTTACATGACATACTAGGTTTTTCCAGATGAAAAACTGACAACAGCGAAGAGTTTCGAACATTATTAGAGTGTTAAATGTAAGGGGAAAACCCAGAAAGTCCAAATATGGGTCTAACTCAATTTTCACCAAAACATGACTAACTAGGTTTTACCAGATTACAGGAGCAATGTTCTTGGTGTTTTAGGTTGCCCCACAAAAGAAACCGATTAAATTATACGGACTAAACCCTAGCCCTGAGGTACACGAGAAATGGTGGGGTCGGAATTTGTCAGTTTTTTACGAACTTAATCCATTATTTTCTATTCGTTTTACAGAATGGAAATGGTTCTGAGTGTAAAGCTGGTGAAAACAATGCAATAAATAACCAAATAATATATTATAGTTGAAGAAGACTGGTGGACAGCCTGTCTTAACAAGACTAGATAGCAGATAGTATAAGTCAATATTAACTACATCTGAGAGAAGGAACACTTTTCTGTATTATTTCTCATCTTCGGTGGATCAAAGGTTAATCTAGGCGAATTACTACAGGTTCTTGGACATACAAATAAACAAGTACATATTAATACGTATCCAGATAAGTTGTAGATCCCATGAACCAATCTAGGTGGTAAAGTTTACAATGAGGTCGAAATTACGAAAGGTGTAATTTATTAGTTTGATATATTCCATTAAGGCCTTTTTACGAATACAAGACACTTCTCCCCCCCCTCAAACCATTTCCCCCCCTGTCACATCTCCCCCAAAAGACACTTCCCCCTAAATTTTAAGTCACTTCCTCCCCAGTTTTCCCACTCCCCCCCCCCCCAAAGTTTGATCAACTTTAATGCTTAAAATTTCAGTCATTATGGTAGTGTTCTTGTACTTCTTATAGCTGTGTTTTGGTTTTGTACACTTTATAACACGAAAATATCATACATTGAAATATAATTGGATACATTGAAAATTTGTCTCTATGAGTGTCTCTATTGAGGCATTGTGGGTTTGTACAATTATATTATAATTTAAGTCATTATAGTAAATTTTTTTTTTCAGATTTTTTTCTCTGATTTGGTTTTTTTTTTAATTTGGATTTCTTTGAGAATGGTCAGTGGTCTTTCACACATGGGCATGATTTTTCCTCAAAAATAAACATTACTATTATTGTTACAAAATTGATTTTTGACCTATATCTGCTGTTACAGCTTTAAAATAAAACTAAGAAAGTGTTATTCCAAAATAACGAAAATACTCTTAAAATGATGCTGTCTACAAATAATGAAAGGACTTTACAATTGGCAACATAGCAATAACAAATTAAAAGTGGGGTTTTCATAATTTGGGGACGCATAAAATGTATTTAGGTGTTTTGTAAGGTATTTAATAAGTCTTAAGTGTATAAGTGTAAACTATCAACACTGCAGTGTATTTTTTTGTCATCATTTCAAGGTGTAGATTGAGAATACTCTGTAATAGGGGAATGTGCTATTTCTGCAGTTCATTTGACATCACTAACCACCCCAGTAATAAGGCATAAGCTTTCATAACAGATACCTGAACATATTCACAGTAGTACCATAGATGCCGAAATCTGTATCTCTGAAAGTCAATCATACAATGTTATGAACCGGTACAGGCCTTTTTAAGCGGTGCCACGTAGCCAGTAAGCTTCTACTTTATCAATGGGTTGTTTTTTTGTTTTTTTTCGCAGACAGATTAACAGATATTTAAATTAAAAATATAAACCCAACTTGCATTCGCCATTAGGTTTTACCTAATTTCATATTAAATGTTATATTTCATACTTGACTTGCTGCTGTGGTTGAAATTTCTT
>JARFOD010038740.1:0-10328 GCA_031763545.1 Mopalia muscosa | reverse complement strand
AGTAGATAAAAGTCAATCAACAACGAAGTATACAACGTTGATCTGTTTTCGTCTTAATAATTAATTTATAAGCATACCATCAGTAGATAAAAGTCAATCAACAACGAAGTATACAACGTTGATCTGTTTTCGTCTTAATAATTAATTTATAAGCATACCATCAGTAGATAAAAGTCAATCAACAACGAAGTATACAACGTTGATCTGTTTTCGTCTTAATAATTAATTTATAAGCATACTATCAGAGATAAAAATCAATCAACAACGACGAACCGTCAAATGTTCGGTACACCAAATAAAAGACACAACCACGAAGTCAATTTTCAATAATGAATGAATGAGTTGTATCATCTTGCAGCGAAAAGTTAAAAGGTTTCATGTTGTTGTTGACTTTAGTCCCTAAAAACGTCTGGCATAGACAACAACCAATCTACTCGTACATCCCATGCCCAACGTATTTAGCTGTAACGTGAATACCCGTTCAGAAACGACATCAAAAGGAATAGCAGTGATAATAATTAATACTGTATCAGGAGGAAATGTCACAATGCAGCTTCTTTTTAAAGATACTATGGGTGTTATTCAAGATTTCTCGTCGATCCGCTTAGAAAGAAAGGGTTTTTTTTTTTTTACACGACATTTACGGCAAGCATCCTAGTGTCACTTCTAGGAATATGTCTTCAAATGTAGAGCTGATACGATAATCGGTTTTTGTCTTAATCTCTTAATAATTAATTTACCAGTATGCTATCATCGGATTCCAGTGCGAAAGAGAGTCTGTTTGTATCTGCAATCTGATTGGCTGTTGGGTTTATTTTTGGACAGTAAAACCGAATAATTCGGATAAGCGCGATAAAACGGATTTTGTTATCAAATTGTTGAAATCTTTTTCACAAATAAGAAGACAATTTCACATATGTGGAAAAAGTCTTTCATTTTACATCAGTGACAACAAATTTCATGTATGTGAAAAAGAAGTTAACATATGTAAAATAAAGATAGAACAGACAAAACTGCTTACCATAGGGGCCTACTTCTGAACTAAATTTGTGTTTTTTTAAGCCATGTAAACTTTTCTAGGTGTATTTAATTGATGGGAAATAGTGTACATACGCTGGCATCCGGCGATGCGTAATAATACACCTACCACGGCTAGGCGAATGGATGATACCAGCATAACGAGAATCTCGTCAGGCTTAATAGCCAGCTAAAGTGAACATGCCACAGTAGGGTTTCTCCCGAAGTTTAGGTGATTGTGTTTCAACACCTGTGTAGCTTCACGGGGCTAGTATACATAGGCCATCTTCCGAGATCGGGCACGGGTTTTTATCAGGTTATCTCTCAGTTTCCAATCTCTGTTCGATATTTTTAAAATAAAATAAAAATATCTGTCTGCAAAATCCATCTACAATAATATGCTGTATATATGGATCATGTGAGATAATGAAACAATGTAAGAGCTTACGACGGTTAAGATTTTCAAACTATGTTTGGCTGTGGTATCTTTAAAGAGCAATTTTAAAACAAAAGATGCATATCTACCAACAGTTTGTTTGATTGAGGGTTAAAGTTACAATGTCTTAGAGTGTACGCCCCAGGGAGTGAATGCTTCTGGTCCGCATATACCCATTCACCTCTGGGACCGCGGGTTCGATTCCATCAAGAAGTACGTGGGTTTTCTGAGTTAATTTACTGTCGACTTTTCCTCTCACAATAATACTGGCCAGTGATCCGTAGTTGGGATTTAATCCTGTGGATCTAACATCAAATAAATAAAATAAATAAACACAGTTCCTTACTTAACCACGATTGCCGAAGTCACCATATGTAGCAGAGCATATACCAGCGCAATTGTGAAACAAATTACGTAACTGCATTCTTGATGATAAATCTGCAGTAGAAGCGATGGTTTCTATAGCAAAAACCTGTGTTAGGAAATCTCCTCTTGATACAGTATTAATGCTAACGATTGTTATTCCCTTTGACGTTGTTTGTATACTTGGGGGCCTTAGGGATTCACGCTAACTCTAAACACATTATGTAAGGGTCTGAAATGTTAACTATCTGTACATTCCAGATTCCCTACCATTAGTAGCGATAGACAAAAAACATATTGAAATGCCTTGATACATCAATGAAGCCTTCTTGCATGCACTTCCTTGTATATTATATTTGACACACAGTGGATTTAACCTTGGTGATACTATTTAACATACGTGTGAAATATCGCTAATCCAGCCAAATTGATTATTCGCCCCCGCCCACACACGCACACGCACACCCATACCCGCACACCCCCACACCCCTTCGGAGGTACAAAAAGAGAAAGAAAAAAAACAAGGGAGGAAAGAAAAAAAGAAAGAGAGGGTAGACAATAACTTCGCAAAAGGTCAATCTTAATCTAGAGGGCTGATTGGAAAGTAAACAATGATCTAGTAAGGTCTGGTGTTGTGTGCGTTAGTTTTGATGTATGCGATTGACTGGAAACAGCATATCTTATTATCTAAAAAAAGTTTGGCATAGCAATATTTAAAACTCTTAATTGTGGTGCAGGCATCATAGCACTTAAACAAACCTAACTCCAAAACATCATCGACATTTATATGGGCAAATCCAAAACTCGTGAAGTAAATGTAAAATGATCTTAGCCTTGACAATCTAACCAGTTTCGTAACTTTTCAGAAACTTTCGCCCAAATAAAATAATCATGTTGTTTATCTGTTAAACGATTTTCCTTTGTCGAAAAGGATAATAAAATATCGATCTTAATGCTTTCGCTCAAAATATATTTTCAAATCCGCATAAATTGCCGCTCCGCCTTTCCTCGCTCTCAGAGCTTCCGGGGCCTAAACGACTACCACCAAACTATAGTTTTAGCTAACATGTAAGTCAGTACTGCGCTCGTTGTGCAAGATTTCCGTTACAATGCTCTCCTTGAAAAGTCATATCAACAATGTTTTGAAAAACTTCAAAACTTCCATAGCGACGATAAATTAAAATTCAACATATCCAAAAAGTAGTCGGCATTTTCGTTAGTCTGCAAAAAACGATTTTTCGACACATTCCGGTCCGCCCGATCTCAAAGCAAGACAAACAGTCTGTCTGCCAGGGTCATGGCGGGGAAAAGTAGACAATTCGAAAATGTCATTGCCGTGAAAGTCGCGAGAATAAGAGCAAGTTATAAAAAAATGACTTGTAACCTGTCCAAAGCTCGTGTTTTTCAATGATTAACGATAAACCTTAAACGCGATTTTTTTCAAGGTATTTTAAACACAGATTGTATTTTGTACGATAAAATTCAACTGTGCAAAGTGCGTCACTCAAGCTACGTCATTAGGCTTCACCACTATGTGTTTATGACAAAAACAGTTGAAAAACAAACATTGTACCTGCAAAACGTATGGCAATTTGATATGATAGAATGCATGTGCTTGAACAACAGGGTTTTATTTTTGTGGGTACAACAGTTCAAAGCTTACTATATATAACAGATTTTTGACTATTCATATTACACTAGAGAATTATAGGAAATAGGAATATAATTGCGTACATTTGGTAACCTTGTATAAAAGTTTTTAAACAGCTTGAATTCTGTAGTTTTTTGAAATCACAATACGATGGTGTACATAATTAAAACCATCAGGTTGAGTTGTATCCTTTGTTTGCTGATATAGTACCCTTAAAATTTGATAAGAAGGTTGAATTAAAATCCGCTTAAACAAACCAGTTATAGAGAGATGAGATTATATTAGGATTGGCTGTGAATAATCTCCCCTGGCATTTCAACACTGACCGCTGTTGGCTTATATTTTGTGTAAACAGCATTATATACCAGGTAGGGCCGCTATAATTTTAGCAATTGGTAGCGATTGTCATACCCAGAACTCTCAGCTTATAAAGCGATACGCCCAGCTTAAATAGCACAATTGAAAACAAGGAATGATGCCCGTTTTACCTATATGCATTTTATCGCAGCCCGGGGTCTCGCTTTTACGAGGGTGATGTAATCCAGTCTAACGTCTCAAACCATTGCCAAATATCGTAATCATAGAAACATTGTCTGAAGTAACGCCTCTATCCAAACAGCGCATAACTAGCATTTACTGGATTGCCTCAAAATATCCCATTTATTGACCTACGTTGAATGTATTCTGGTAGCTTTTGTGACTATGTCTATATTGTCTAGAAAACCTCGCATCACGTATTGAAGCCAGATGTATGTCTCAGTCTAGAGACGAGAGTTCAAGTCTGTCTCCTATTCCAGGTATATATTTAGACAGTTTTTGTAGGTTACTTTTCTACCAGTTGTACCAGTTTGTAGAGCAAGTTTAGCCTCAACAGGTCGTGCTAATCACCGGCTGGTATCAATGATCTGTCTGTTTGATTGGATGGTGACAATCCACTTAAGTCGTATTCCTGGGTATTTCACTTAAATGAAACGGATAACACCTCATAAAAACTACCTTCCCGATTGTCGGACTCTCCCATTATAGCATTTTCGAGGTAGACAAGATGACTGGATCCTGTGAGCGGTAACTCCAAGGAGGATCAGTAGTCCGATTTACTAACCACTGAACCATGGCCACATGGCGTAGTGGCGTAAGACCACTATAGCTAACTTACGTGGAATAAAGTTTTCAATTAAAAAGGTGTGTTTTCTTGTTTTATTTGTTCTGCTCCTGCAAAATTTGTTTTTTGTGGAGTATTTGGTATTGATGTGAAGTAATTGAGTCGAGGTTTCTGGTCAGTGTATTTATCACCATTTGATGCAGGTGTGATTCGGCTGCTTGTTTAAATTCTGAAGGTAGCCTGGCAACACCTATCACATTGTGGGGAAGCTATATTAAAATTTCAACGGTCATGCGCTGTCAATAATTTTATGGTGTACTCTTAAAAGACCAATTAAAGTATGTGCTACGCGTTTTCTTCGAACGAAAGTTTGGAAGTGAACTGTGGAGCCACATGTTAACATTACGGCTTATGGCAAATTAATAGTGATCTTGCACCATTTATCAATAAGACATTTACGTTGTTGTTGTTGTTGTTTTTGTTGTTGTCCTCTATGATCTAAGGACAATAAATAGCCTAAAGACGAGTAGGCCTAAATATAAGAATTCATATCAAACTTACCAACATTTTTTTGTATAATACAGTAAATACATCACAGTTCGCAGGTACAGTTTGACAACAATATAACATTCCTCCGTCTTATGTTCTAATCTGCCTTCATATCAGTTTCATTTCACGTCTAAAGGCCCACAGCTAATTAAGGTGCACTATTGGCTTTATTATCATTTATGCTGAGTAATACATCACGTTTTGTTAAAGATTACACATTGGCTGACTAACTGTACATAATAAGTAACGCGAGAAAGTGATTGAAAAGTCAAACGTGCAGATTTCTCCCCCAGCTGATATATGAGGTCGAGTCGGTATCCGGTATAGAGTACAGTATCACCAACAGATGTGAGAAAATAAAGAGACGGTTCAGACTAGGGTATAGTCTTTCGAGGATAAAATAACTGACATCATGATTTACCTGCTAGAACAACAGCTTTTTATGTAAGCCTAACAGTCTATTTGTACTCCACGGGTTATCTTGGGAGCTGGTCATAGATGAATACACACTGACACAGGGATGTTGATTAATTAAAATCGCTGAGTCATCCTAAGTCTGGTCCCCGTCTCCCACAATGCACCGCTGTAGCATTGCATGATGGGAGCTGGGGACCAGGCTGAGCCATCCTACGATCTAGATTAACTCCCTGAGACAAGTTTCTTAATAGATCTTAATCTCGAGTTGTGTTATGGGGAGCTTACAGACATCTTGAGAAAAAGTAATGACCATTTACATGGTATATAAAGTATTGTAAAATATGTACCAAAATATATATCCGTTAAAAGTGTATTCCCCAATCGGTCATATACATATATATATATATATAGAGATATTGAAAAATTGCTTGCCTCCACTCGCAAAGTTTGGGTTACAGTGTATAAATACATATTTATCAAACAACAAAATGACATACCAAATGTATATGATTTTCTGTGATCTCAGGCATGGGTGTGTGACTTCAAATATTACAGCTTGTAATTCTGGTTCGTTGGAGGAAACAAACAAATATGGCACATATGTAATTATTGTGTTTATTTCAAAGAACATGAACATTTAGTCTTTTGAAGTTGTAAAAAATAAATACACCATGACGAAATCCGCCTTCTTTGAGGATTTAATTTAAATTGAAAATGGTCCTTAAATCTCCGTGGAAACAGTTACCGAGCGGGAATGTTTTAAATTTGTCTACGGGTGCTTTTTAACAAAAACCACCTCTTATAGGTATAATACGTAATCTAGTTAAAATCAGATCTATAAACTCTCCCCGTGTTTAGTTTGTCGTTATTTTGAGATCTAAGGCAATCATCTTGCATATCGATTGGTTTCTTAAGGCTCTTACTCTTGTTTGTTAAACCCGAAGATTTCCGCCGACGAACCGAAGTTTACCGACTACGTATTTTTACCATGACGAACGTATACGCGTACAATCAACAAATACCATTCAAATAATACACTTTTAGTGGAGTTGCATTAACTACATGTGACTTAAAACATCAACACGGAAAAAAATCGGACGACTTCGACTTGTTTTGGCGTATTCGTGGTTTTATCGATCCGGGATCATTTGATTAAAACCGGAAGTGGTCTGACCATGTCTACCAAAAACGGCGTAATTGTGCATTCGTAGCAAGACAAACTACAGCTGTATAAATACACCGGGACTATGCTTTGATGTCATTCAGCTGTACATCAACCAATTTTTTAAAGATAAAAGTCACCCAAATCAAGCAAACATACAAACTATAAATGAATAAAGTGCTAAATTTTATGTTGACCTACATATAAAAACATTTTTAAATTGTTATGCGCCTGTAAAGTAGAGCCACTTGGTCACTTCCTGGTAAGACAGTAATGGTGCGAGTCAATCCCAAAGTTCCCAGTCTGCGTTAAAGAGCTAGATGGTGCTTGATGGTTACAAAATGCTCCGAGATATCTGCTCCCATCAGAAAGAGTCGATGGATGTTCCGATGATCCTTTGACACTTTCCGTACCGGTACAGTTACGGGACGGAAATGGCCGAGGTTGTTCAGACATGACCATGCAGCTCTTTTCACTAAGGTGTATCCGTATAAGTGCATATCGCGCTTTTTGTAATGAAATACATAAAAAGTTTTATTTTCACTTAAATTCACTGAGTACACAATGCATGTGAATCATAAATATAAACCATTTACACTAATTTACTTTTCGACAATTACCTAAAATAAAGAACAATTAATTGACGTCTTAATTGGAGATGAATAAACGTCGATAAATTGCTCGGGGCTATCTTTGGATTCCACTTGGTCAAAGAATACATCCTGGGACTGAAACATATGCTCTGATTCATCTCTAACAAATTTAGACATAGAATAATTGGCACTCGAGGTGGTTAGCGAATTCAAGCGGAATAAACATGAGCATTTTACGACTCATGCAAACAAACTGTGATAAAATTACATTTATGTGGGTATTAATAGCAATATCCACTACACAGAATATACCGTCTAACACCCAAGTGTGAAGTCTTGTCCTTGGTAATTTATTCCTCTATAATTCATTACCCGACGCTCACAGCAGTTCAAGAACGAAAGCTCTACGCACTTGGGACCAGATTGCGGTCGATGCTAAGCCGGGATAATAACACCTTGAAACCAGAAGATTTGTATGGAGTTATTAATAACATACTTGTCACCAT
The DNA here is from genome assembly GCA_031763545.1 of Mopalia muscosa. Classification (NCBI taxonomy): domain Eukaryota; kingdom Metazoa; phylum Mollusca; class Polyplacophora; order Chitonida; family Mopaliidae; genus Mopalia; species Mopalia muscosa. The sequence goes on along the minus strand of JARFOD010038740.1, from coordinate 2,532 downwards.
CCTCAGGGAGATGATCTTAAACTGCCGCCCACAATGATAGGTTTGTACCAAATTACCCAATCCTCTCGTTAACGTTACCTCTGATAGGTATTAATAAATAGACTTGACTGGTGTTTAACGCCGCAATGTTTTGTAGTTTAAAGCTGGTTGGCTGATGGTCAGATAGATAAATTTGGTTCTTGACGCTGATGGTTGCAAGTTCGATTTTTGTGGACTGTCAATCCAAGAAAACTGTCAATTGTAAAAAAAAAATGCTATTCCAGAAGTATCGAGGTAGGTGCACGATTGTCTTCACTTTCTCGCGTTACTTGTCGTCAGCCAGCGTATCATCTTTAACGTCACATGATGTTTTACATATAATGTATGATAATAAAGCCAATGGAGCATTAAAAGCAGATGTTATATAGTATAATTAATTAAAACCCCGAACTACAACGGTACTATAGAAAGAACGGTCAGTGTTGATTCACTTTCGTACCCAAATCCGATCATAGCATACCGGTTAATTCATTGTTAACACGAGAACAGATCAACGTGTGAGCTACTGTAGGCTGTCAATCTGTCTCAAATAAAGCTCTAAAAGGAGCGGACCGACAGATTTCTTTTTTTCTCGTCTAACCGAATTATTGACGAGAAATCTTTGATAACAGAAATCTCCTCCTGGGTATTAATACTTACTATGAAATTCCCTTTGATGTTGTTTATGAGCATTGATGTATTCAGGAGTCACGTTGCCACTGAACACATTCTTTCTAGAACGTGCACGTAGGTTGTCTGTCTTTACCCAGTAATGGTTTAATGAAACTTCCTTTATGTCTGAGCCTAATATTTAAAGTATAGGCCTTTTCGATTGGTCCTTGTTGGCTGCAAAAATCCACTGAAAGTATGCTAATAAATTAATTATTAACACGACAACAGATTAACATGTGAGCTCTAAATTGGAAGACACTTTCCTGGTAGTGAAACCAAGGATTCTGCTGTCGTAAATCTCGTGTCAAATAAATCCCTACAAGAAACAGGCATACGGATAGCTTTCTTTCTATCCGGGTTCTTGACGCGAAATCTTCGATAACACCAATAGTATCTTTAACAAGAAGCTGTGCCTTGAAATTTCATCCTCATATAGTATTAATGCTTACTTTCTCTATTCCCTTTGACGTTGTTTGTGTACTTTGATGATTCCGGGGTTCACGTTTGCGCTGAATAGATTGAGCCTAAAATGCACGAGAAGATTGTTTGTCTGTACCAAACTAGGTTATTAGGAACAATAAACAAAAACACCATCAACCATTCTATCTTTTGCTGGTCCTTTATTTGAAGTAGGCCCCAAAAGTGCCTTTTACGATTGGTCGTTGTTGATTTACTTTCGTACGAAAATCCGCTGACAGCATACTTAAAAATTAATTATTAACACCCAAACACATTAGCTAGATTAACGCGTGAGGTTTGAATTTGAGGACACTTTCCTGCTACCAAATCCAATGTCTCTACTGGCTGTAAATCTCGCGTCAAAGAAAGGAGTCGATAAGATATTGTATATCGGCTCAATAAACAGAATTAAAGATAACTTTTTTCTACCCGGATTCTTGAGCAGAAATAATGCATATCACTATTGGTGTCTTAAGCGAGAAACTGTGTGGTAAAATGTTATCCTGATATATAGTATTAATGCCTACTATCGATAATCCCTTCGGAGGTTGAGCACTTTGGCGATTCCGGGATTCACGTTGTCGGTAAAGTCATCGAGTCTTGAATGTACGAGTAGATTGTTTGTCTATACCAGACTCAACCTTGCGCGGAACGACATACAAAATTTACATCAAGCATTTAATCTTTCGCTAGCAAATACAACACCACAATAATTAAATACTGGAAATTCCTTTTATGTTTTATTTGGCGTAACGTGCCTTTTACATTTGGCAGCTGTTGATTTTCTTTCTGCAAGCGAAGGAAGCATATTATATGGCAAGCCGTTTTATCATTCCTACCTTTATTCTACATATGGTGAATAAATTTTGCTTTTATTTTCCTTATGTACAATTCTTTTCCACATATGTGAAATTCTTTTTTACTTATGTTAAAAAGATTTTCCCTTATATCAAAGAGAAATTCACGTATGTAAAATACAAATGTATTTTACATATCTAGAATTATTTTCAACATATGTGAAATTCTTTTCCGCATAAGTAAAATAAAACACCAAAACCTTATGATTTCACAAATATGGAAAAGAACTTCACTTATGTAAAATAAAATTTTCTTTCGGATATGTACAAAAGAGTTCCACTTATCAAGAAAACTGATAAATTATTTCTCCCCTCAGCAAGGGACTGTCCAACCTTGATAGTGCTCAAGACGAATGCAAAGATTATAGTAATATATATTCCACATGCTGTGCAAGTTTAGCGTCAGCAGGGCACACTCCCAAGTCAATTTGGTTAGAAAATGGTCCAGTAGAAACAAGCATGAAGTATTGCAGGGCAATCCATAGTCCCCCACCAGTACTTTTTAAATTAAGGACGGTTGTCTTTA
>JARFOD010038729.1:0-10328 GCA_031763545.1 Mopalia muscosa | reverse complement strand
CCTATAGTGTGTGTGTCAACCAAAGAATGAGCAGTCTGGGAGCCTATAGTGTGTGTGTCAACCAAAGAATGAGCAGTCTGGGAGCGTATAGTGTGTGTGTCTACCAAAGAATGGGCAGTCTGAGAGCCTATAGTGTGTGTGTCAACCAAAGAATGAGCAGTCTGGGAGCCTATAGTGTGTGTGTCAACCAAAGAATGAGCAGTATGAGAGTCTGAAGTATTTGTTTCAACCAAAGAATGAGCAATCTGAGAGTCTGAAGTGTGTGTTTCAACCAAAACATGAGCAATCTGAGAGCCTGTAGTATGTGTGTCAACCACAGGATGAGCAATATGAAAGTATGTGGTGTGTGTGTGTTAATCACAAAATGAGCAATATGAAAGTCTGTGGTGTGTGTGTGTTAATCACAAAATGAGCAATATGAAAGTCTGTAGTATGTGTGTTAACCACAAAATGAGCAATATGAAAGTCTGTGGTATGTGTGTTAACCACAAAATGAGCAATATGAAAGTCTGTAGTATGTGTGTTAACCACAAAATGAGCAATATGAAAGTCTGTAGTATGTGTGTTAACCACAAATGAGCAATATGAAAGTCTGTGGTATGTGTGTTAACCAGAAAATGAGCAATATGAGAGTGTGTAGTGTGTGTGTCAATCAAACAATAAGCAGGACACTATGGCTACAGCTGTTTCTATATTTCTAAAGCAAACAAAATTATACTATTTTGATTGGTTGGATAGCTCTTTATGCAAATATGCTTTATAGCGAACCAACCGTATTGAAATATCGGATATACCCTAACAAAATAATCATAGAGTTTTCTCTAACACCATTATAAGAAAAATCTATTTAACAGGCAGAACCTATTAAGTTGGCAAGAATGCCAAAGCAATTTGATAACAGGCTTTTTTCTGGAGCGATATCATGTGCAGTACTGCTCAATAATGTGTTAAATAATTATGGATTTTTTTCAGTTATGTCATGACGGATTCTACCTGAATAACAATGATGCTAATAAACATAGTCGATTTGAGCGTATGTGGTGCAGCTAATCATGTTCTGTCAGTTGATGAAAATATATTGACCAGAATTGAGTATATAGAAAAAAAAGAGAAATACCCGCCGTTTACGGGCCTGGTATTAACAAGTTTACAATAAACACGACTAAACAGTAAAACAAAAATGTGTCTAATGATTATGGGTATGTTATTGAGTCCAAACACTAAACTACACTAGATCAATGTGTAGTACAGTGATTGGTCAACGCCAATTTTATAGCCCGTCATCATCATCATCAGGTATGTATTTCTTCTTTTGGGTTGGACGAATGCTCCTTATTTGTGTCTCTAGATTTTTTAACTGTATAAAGCTAGAGGGATGTATTTCTTCTTCTCTGTATATTTATTAAGTGTATTATGCTAAGGGCATGTTTATATTTCTTTATCATCATGTATACACCACACAAAGCTAACTGCGTGTACATGGATCTTTCCGTTAAATTATACACTCCATAAACTTTGAGGTCAGCAAAAGGTTTTCATTTGCATTTATAAACAAAATTAAATTTGGAGGCTATGGCAAGCCAATTTATCACTTCTATCTTTATTTACATATGTCGAATTAGATTTGCATTAATTCAACTTATGTACAATTTTATTTCCAAAAGTAAAACTATTTTAAAAAGATTTTCGCTTTTGTGAAAAACAAAACCCACATATGTTTAATAAATTGTATTTTACATATGTAGGATTCTTTTCAGCATTTGTAAAATACTTTTCAACATTTGTGAAATTCATTTTCACATAAGAAAAATAAAACACTAAAAAACCTAAATATTTCACATATGTCAAATATATTTTCACTTATGTACAAAATAGTTCCACTTATCGAAATTACTGAGAAACGTTCGTTTGTGCTCTCAATGTCTTGTGTTGACATTCAATACTAATGCAAAGACCAAGCAAGTATGGCAAGCCGTCTTATCACTTCTACTTTTATTCTACAAATGTTGAATTTTCTTTTCACATACGTGAAGTTCTTTTCCACATATGTGATATTCTTTTTCACAAATGTAAAATAAATTACTTTTTTACATATGTGAAACAAAATTTCCCATACTAAAAAATAATTCAATATATGTGGAAATATGAAGAATATGTGGAAAAGAACTTTACACATGTAAATTAATTATTGATTTTACACATGTTGAAAAGAGTTTCACTTATTTGAAAAAAACGCAACATATGCGAAAAAGAATTCGACATATGTAAAATCAACCTTAATTCAACATATGTGGAAATCTTTATCATTTATATAACATAAAACGGTGAAAGGAACACTTTTGTAGATATGTGAAATAAAATCACCCAAGATATCAACAGATTTCTCCCTCACAGCCCGTGTTTAGCAGCAATAAATTTGCTCAAACGCTACAGCACATTTAATCTGACCATAAGCACATCTACCATCGGCGTTTTGTAAAGCATTGGCTATCTTCGAGCGAAGAATAAATCAGGGAAAAATTTGTGTTAGAGGCTTACGATTGCGACGGATTCTATTGTGAGCCTTACTACGTCTGATTCGCCGAGAATAAAAATGATGTAGACTACAATAAGAGTACTGAATAAGAATTAAACCACTCTTTATTTGTCACCGTAATTGGCATTTTTCATAATAGAATGTATGGTTTTGTGTTTTAGCCGTTGTTGGCTGTACATATATGCGAGTGACTTTTGGCAGTCTGTGCTTAATGACCTATATAAAAGATAGGTCACTGTACGCGCTTTGCTTTGCTGTTGTTGTAATCCCGCTGCAGAGGGGCCATTTCCTGATCAACTCTCTCGACTTGGGGGTGTGCCCTGTTGAGGATAAACTTGCGCAGCATGTTGAATATATTCCTATCAACTTTGCATTCGTTTTGAGAGTCTAAACAAGACGATAGGGACACAAACGAGGATTGGACACGGTCCCTTGCTGTGGGGAGAAACCATTTCTCAGTTTTTGATAAGTGGAACTCTTTTGTTCATATGTATTAAAAATAAAAGTTAGTTTTACATAAGTGAAATTAATTTTCATAGGCCTATATGTGAAATAGTTAGGTTTTTGTGTGTTCTTTTTTCTTATGGGAAAAATAATTTAACATATGTTGAAAAGAATTGTACACAACTAATTCGATATATGTAGAAAAAAGGTAGAAATGTTAAAACGGTTTGCTATAAGAGAAAATACATGCTGTGCAATTTTTTCCTGAACAGGACACACTCCGAACGCGAGACAGTTAATAAGGATGCCTCTTCCACCCTTGCTCCCAGATCACAACAACAACAAAGCAAAATGCAGACTGCCAAAAGTCGAATAGGGACTAAGACTCGCATTTAATTAAAGTTTAACAACGACTAAAACACAAACCATACATTCTATTATGAAAAATGCCAACTACTGTAACAAATAAAGAGTGAATATTATATCAGGCGACAGGTTTATTCTTTTTTATAGTCTACATCAGTTTATTTTGCCGATGAATCAGACGTAGAGAGCAACTTGATAGTTTTGCAACTGTAGATAAACTTGTATATGCAATATAATAAATTGTATTATAAGACAGTGGTTCACTTGTTCTCGATTTTCCTGGAATTGAATATCCCCTATGTCCATTGTTGGCATAAAGGACTTGTTGTACCGTCAAAATTACCGCAATATCGCATATTCCAGTTGTCGGACTACATTACCAACATAACTAGTGATTCCAGGTGCCCGAATAAACATACTTGTTGTACCAGGATAATTAATGACACAGACAGAGATTCCAGTTATCTCAATAAAAAGACTTGTTGTGCCGTCATAATTTCCGACATCATCACAGATTCCAGTTGTCGGACTGAGAGGACCTGTTATTCCATCATAATAGCCGACACTATCAAAGATGCCATTTGTCGCAATGAAAGCAGTGGCGTAAGTATCGAAAACTACTACATGTGCCACAACTAACCATAGAGATAGGCATCGATAACTACCACCTCAACAAGCCTCTGAGATTGACATCGATAGCTACTACCCCAATAAGCCTCTGAGATTGACAGCAATAACTACTACCCTCACAAGATTCAAAGATTGACAGCAATAACTAGTACCCCAGCAAGACTCAGAGATTGACATAGATAACTACTACCCCAATAAGCCTCTGAGATTGACATCAATAGATACTACCCTAACAAGCCTCTGAGATTGAACTCGATAGCTACTACCCTAACAAGCCTCTGAGATTGACATCAATAACTACTACCATACAAGACTCAATGGTCGGCATAGATAGCTACTACCCTAACAAGCCTCTGAGATTGACATCGATAGCTACTACCCCAACAAGCCTCGGGTTGACATCAACTTGAGATAACTACTACCAAACAAGACTCAATGATCGGCATAGATAGCTACTACCCCAACAAGCCTCTGAGATTGACATCGATAGCTACTACCCCAACAAGCCTCGGGTTGACATCAATAACTACTACCATACAAGACTCAAGGATCGGCATAGATAGCTACTACCCCAACAAGCATATGAGATTGACATCGATAGCTACTACCCCAACAAGCCTCGGGTTGACATCAATAAATACTACCAAACAAGACTCCAAGGTTGACATAGATAGCTACTACCATACAAGACTCAAAGATTGACATAGATAGCTACTACCCTATTAAACAAGCCTCTGAGATTGACATCAATAACTACTACCATACAAGACTCAATGATCGGCATAGATAGCTACTACCCCAACAAGCCTCTGAGATTGACATCAATAACTACTACCATACAAGACTCAATGATCGGCATAGATAGCTACTACCCAAACAAAGTTTGGCATCGATACTGTAAGCCATAGGTTCTTTACTCTGAGGATCGTGGTTTCCATTCATGATCGGGTCTCATGCTGCAATCCTTAACGACAAAGAAATTATTTCAAAATTGAATTTTGTTTAAATAGATATAGGTCTGCACCAATTGTAATGGCTAAGGGCAGTTTGTCCTAAGAGTGACAATGCTGTCTTTACTTAGCACTGAAGGAAAATTAACTTTCCAACATTATTAATCAATTAGTCTATCAATCAATCAATCAATCAAATTGTAATGTATGTCATAAAAATGATTTACTTCTTGTAACTAAACGTTTAACCGATTTGTAGCATTAAATGGTGTGACCCAAAATACTCTATTAGGCACTTTATGTTTTTCTAGAATCAGTTTACATTAGTGTTTTTCGTAGATCAATTTAAACAAAGCTGTGTATTGCTGCTGTTTGTCTGTGCTCTATAAGAGCAACATTAGGAATCCCTGCAATGTCCTTAAGGCTGAGCGTCTAGGATAAACTAAGTTTCCTGGGCCGCTAGTTGGCCGGGAAAAGTAAGTTGATCATTTGTCAGTTGATGGACATAGTTCAGAAGATCTGAAAGCAGACCATCAGTAATGTGTCAACTATTAACAGTTAAAACGGTCAGCATTCAGTGCCAGAAAGACGAGGCTTGCCGAGCTAATATATATTATCAAAGTCGATTTGTTGAAAGCTTAGCCGAAAGTCTAAAGATCATGCCCTCAACTGAGAAAAAAATTGCTTCGCCATAAATGCGGGCTTTTAGGAAATAATTGACCAGTTACTTCGGTACAGAACACTGGTTTTATAGGTTAACCATTTTTTCGTACACGTGGATAAGCTCAGATATGTGTTTATCTTGTATACTATAAAGCGGATCAATATTACCAGAGAAATGCTTGAATGTTTTATTTTTAATTTTTTGTCGTGGTTTATTTCCATGTGTAAAGAATTTTTCAAACCATAAGCCTTTTTCATTTACCAAACCAGGTGAATTTAATTCTTATAGCCATATACAACCAGATACAGACAACCTTTTCTTCAAAACATTGAACACTTTATAACCGAGAACCCTGATTATTACATAAACTATTAAACATGGTGCGGTGATGGGTATATAGCAGAATCAGTGCACTCTGCCTTCCAAAGCAATAGAGGCTAGCACCCTTTCTTAACAGTATGAACGTTAAGAAACAACTTGACCACATCGGTCTTCGGTCAAATCGAGGACAATCACTTACTAGGCTTTATCTAGTTATCCGAACTATCGCAGCAATAGTTTTGGTGGTGACGAATCCGTTTTAACTGAGAAGCGGCTATAATGATCACATGGAACTTTAACACTTTTTACCAGACAAATGTAATTTCCTTGCCACTGTTTGGGAGTGACGTTCATGCTCTATCACCAAATACACGAATCACTATCCAGGGTCTATAGAAATAGGTTATGTGAGCTATCAGACTACATACCATATTGAAGAGATCTTACACACAGCCCCGAATCGTTTGTGAGCTATTAGACTACAAACCATATTCAAGAGATCTTACACACAGCCCCGAATCGTTTAAATCTTCTTATCTTCTTGTAATGAATAAGCTCTTCCAAGCCCAGATTTTCCCGGGAACAGCAAGTCTACAACAACAAAATTGTTTTATGATGTAATCGAGTTCTTTACAAAGTTTACCCACAACCGACCCAAGGTGCAATTCTAATTCAAATAATCTTTATTCAATCTTGATTATTACATAGGACAGAGCTAGATTCCAGAATTCTTCTTGTTATGATGTTATTCTACCACAAGTAAATACATGGTGCACATCTTTCTTGTGAAGAGAGCCACCAGAAAAGAAATAATATGTGTGTTTGTTTGACACTGTACTTAAGGTTATTTCACTTACATGACGACGTGCTAGCCCAACATGTGATGTTACCACCATCGTCATCACTTGCAACAAACAAAGACAAGATGGGACAACTACAGGACAATCCCAGGTCGCAATAAAAAGACATCTCAAACAGATCGGCTTACTGTTTAATTTTAGCTCCGAGAACACTCAGGTAATAGGGAGCTCCCTCCAACAAACTAATGTTCGTCACACATTGCAATCTTATTGGTTTTAACAACTCCCTTACTATTATTAAATAATCCATCCATTTATAGTGATAGGTTGAAAAGTACTTTAGTGACGAAAGCGTATTGTGTGACTCAAAACATCCCACGAAACACGATTTTTTTCCTCTTAATACAAGCATCTCGGATAATAAAATAAACATAGAAATGTATGTTAGGATTACTTTCCTCTGCTGAACACTCCAAACGAGTCCATCAGAACTTTAATAACGATGTAAAGTTAAACGAACTAAACATACAAAAATATGTTAAAAGTTTCCAAAATGGTGAGTGCGGGACCCCTCGTTATTACCACTCGTGCTGTGTTTATTGCTCGTACTTACAGCGAAAAACATTCAGGAGCAGGGATACGAGTCGTTAACACGATTGCGCAACCTTTTACTTCCGTTCGAATGCTACTATGAGTTGAAAATATCACTCGTCAACTCGATGCTAATCAATTGAATCGAGTTTGTAGTCGTAATTACGGCCATAATTTACTCCACGAGTGGTGATTATGACTGTCCCGAATGCAGCATGACTCCAGTAGAGTAACATGTGTTAACATTCGGCAATTGCTGTGCGTGTTGCTGTTTTCTCAGATTTATTTTAAGCTCTACAGGTAGATTTTCTAAAACATAATATAAGCCATCATTATGTGAATGAAGCATCAACAAATTCCAGCTTTAATGTTTGTAAATAGAGGGAGAGCAGTAAAATGTCAACCACTCGGATGTATTTTCAGAGTTAAAACGGCAATCATTCAATGTCGGAAATGATACCCAGCTAATGTTTATCATCAAATTCGATTGGCTGAAAGCTCCAATAAAATGTCATGAACTGACAGGAAAGGTTTCTCCTCATAGGAGTGCTCTGTCAGAAAACCATCATTTCCATCCAGACTGAACACTGGTTACGTAGGGAAAGGTTGTTTGTTTTACGCACCTGTGAACCTTACTGGTCAAACAGGTCAATATCAGGACTACAGGTCATTTTAAAAACTGATTAAAAACTTTAACAATTTTACACAATTTTAGAATCTTATACAATTTTAGATCAAACGGACGACACGGTATAACTTTATTCCAGCAGAGTTATTTGACACGGCCTGGTTGAGTTATCTAGAGAGAAAAAAGCTGAGTGTTGCGGTTCTTAGTGGTAATAAATACGTTACAGGAGAGATGGGAAGTGCCTCCCGTACGGAGCTCGATTAGAAGCGGACCTTTATGAGACGGTAATATATATACACGTTTAACCAGCAATTTAACTGTTGAATTACATGGGAGTGGTACACAAGCTATATCATCGAAAGAAGAATCACCACTAATTACGTCATTGTTCCAGTCTGGTGAACTTCAAACCGTATTGAAGAGTTAAACCACACAGTATAATGAATGTTAGGCGCATTTCGCACTAGCTCTCATAGCTATCGATAGACCCTTTGTCCCAATTTCTCACGAAAATTCCTCATTTCGAAAACTAGACCTGGTTCAAAGCCAGCATATCTCGTTCAGGATTCCAAGGATGCCATAAAAGTTAGACATGTGAGAACTATTAAGCCTTATGACAATTCTCTAGAAACATTTACAAGGAGAGGAGGGAAGAAAACTGTGAGAAATAAGCAAACCTACGGGCATCGTCCTTGTATGAGCCAGGATGGCAGTCAATGGGACGATAAGAGCGATTAGGTAACTCATAATCTTTTTGACTAAATGCATAACAATATGATTCAGTGATAATGATCCAAATACTGCTAGTTCTTCCATATGGAACTATAGTCATCCTGAATCAATGACCATTGTCATGGGCACATACAGTAGGCCTACAGATGGCATGCTGCGGCTGGATGCTATTTAAGCCTTAACATGTTATCTCATGATTACAGATATTCATAACTCGTTCCCTACAATCACAGGCAACTGTGATAAAACCGAAAATTAAACGCATAACTGTGTCTACATCGATTGGTATTAGGGGTTATCCTGACAGTACTTTAGTTTTGTCAGAAATTATCCCCTCCACTTGTTTAAAAAGAGCGCTAGAAATAGTGATGGCGTACACCCCCATCCATTAGCAAGAGGCTTCCACTTCCGGTAGTTAAAAGCGTGCATCTAGTGTGTCTAAGCGGCTAGGGTCGTTTTTAAAAGGGTAATTTATTTGCCAACCGATTGCCGGATAAACTGCAGACAAACACAAAAGAAACATGCATCTCCAATTTGTAACTCCAAGAGACACCTGTATCCCAAAAAAGCATATTTGGTTTTTCAACACGGTTTGGTTGATGCCAATTCCTTTTGAGCAAATCATAGAGGGCACTTAATGATAAAGATAGGTCGTATTGGGTTAATCTCCTAAAGATAGAATACCTTACTGTACAGTACAGACATGCAGACAGGCACTTAATGATACAGATAGGCCGTATTGGATTCATCCCCTAAAGATAGAATACTCTACTGCACAGTACAGACATGCAGACAGGCACTTAATGATAAAGATAGGTAGGTCGTATTGGATTCATCCCCTAAAGATAGAATACTCTACTGCATAGTACAGACATGCAGACAGGCACTTAATGATAAAGATAGGTCGTATTGGGTCCATCCCCTAAAGATAGAATACCTTACTGCATAGTACAGACATCCAGACAGGCACTTAATGATAAAGATAGGTCGTATTGGATTAATCTCCTAAAGATAGAATACTTTACTGTACAGTACAGAGATGCAGACAGGCACTTAATGATACAGATAGGCGGTATTGGATTGATCCCCTAAAGATAGAATACTGTACTGCACAGTACAGACATGCAGACAGGCACTTAATGATAAAGATAGGTCGTATTGGATTAATCCCCTAAAGATAGAATACCTTACTGTACAGTACAGACATGCAGACAGGCACTTAATGATACAGATAGGCGGTATTTGATTCATCCCCTAAAGATAGAATACTCTACTGCACAGAACAGACATGCAGAGAGGCACTTAATGATAAAGATAGGTCGTATTGGATTAAGCCCCTAAAGATAGAATACCTTACTGCACAGTACAGACATCCAGACAGGCACTTAATCATATAGGTGGTATTGGATTAATCCCCTAAAGATAGAATACCTTACTGTACAGTGCAGAGATGCAGACAGGCACTTAATGATACAGATAGGCGGTATTGGATTCATCCCCTAAATATAGAGTACTCTACTGCACAGTACAGACATGCAGACAGGCACTTAATGATAAAGATAGGTCGTATTGGGTTCATCCCCTAAATATAGAATACCTTACTGTACAGTACAGACATGCAGACAGGCACTTTATTATACAGATAGGCCGTATTGTATTCATCCCC